>KN484203.1:0-50445 GCA_000787095.1 Periophthalmodon schlosseri | reverse complement strand
CTATTCATTTACCCACCATATGGCTGATATCTTGGTCCAGCAACGCAATGTTGGTTCTGATGACGTCTACGGTAACACACGGTAAACGGGTAGGTGGAACTCAGGCAGAGGTGGGTGAAGTAACAGAAAGTATTCTAATAGGAGTAACATTACTTCAAAATAATATCAGAGAAAAAAGTACAAAGCAGTGGTCCAAGATGTGTTTGTAACAGTAACAGCCTGTATGTAATATCTGATTTATAATTTGAAGCTTATGGACTTGGAAGGATAAAACAATCTAATATCAAGTAGGAGTAAGTTACACAGTGGGACTTTAAAATGGACAAGACACTGTTATAAATAGATAATGTTGAAATATACAGTACATCTCATAGTGCATTTCAGCCCCTGGATGCGTCTTAGCATTAGCCTGGATCAAACGATAGCCCCTCCGCTCTGTCATCCGAAGCTAAATGGTGTTTTGACACTGTTGATTACGGCTGACATGTGGAGTAAGTTAGCACGGCGCGGTGTTAGCGCTTCAGTGATAAACAACAGGAGAGTGATGACTTTTATGGTTGTAGATGACAGATGCTTTGGCCTGAGCGCCACCGTAACTGAGCTCAGTCTGCAGCGCACATAAACAAGACTCCGACACTGCTGCAGGGGCCCGGCAGCCACGGGAGCAGAGAGAGAACCAAAGTCAGAGGAGAAGAAAGAGAGAGAGAGAGAGAGAGAGAGAACCAAAGTCAGAGGAGAAGAAAGAGAGAGAGAGAGAGAGAGAGAGAGAGAAAGAACTAAAGCCAGAGAAGAAGATGAGTGAGAGAACTAAAGCCAGAGAGAGAGGGAGAGAGACCCAAAGCCAGAGGAAGAGAAGAGAGACAGAGAAAGAGAGAGAGAAAGAACTAAAGCCAGAGGAGAAGAAGAGTGAGAGAACTAAAGCCAGAGAGAGAGAGAGACCCAAAACCAGAGGAGGAGAAGAGAGAGAGAAAGAGAGAGAGAGAAAACTAAAGCCAGAGGAGAAGTGAGTGAGAGAGAGCGAAAACTAAAGCCAGAGGCGGAGAAGAGAGAGAGAGTGAACTATAGCCACGGGAGCAGGAGGGAGAAAGAAAGAGGAAGAGTGAATTGTATTGGTTTTATTTGAATGATTCAACCATTGTCTCAGAATGATTCAAAAACTCTAAGTTTGTGTATTGTTATTAGTGTTATAGTCTATTAACTAGGCAGAGAGTAGTTTGAAGAGAAATGATCCCAAATGCTTTTTGCTAAACACTGTTAATTTGCTTAACGTTAATTGACTGCTTGGAAATATCTAAAATCACCAACTAAAGTTAAATGAATGTTTTTTGTGTGTTTATTACATTGACATGAGTGATTTAGCTGCCACGTAGCTACAACATCTGCACTTTAGTTAGAGCACATCATGTTTTCACTGTTTCATCACTTTCACATCATTTAAACGGTCAGTATCAGTAAACGTTATAAGTACAGGGCTTAATAAATATAATAAAGTATGTTTTTCACAAACATCTCCAGGGACCCTTTAGATGATCTGAGGTGTAAAGTAAACCAGATGTCCAGATACTGCAGAGTTAAAGTGAAACCTACATGATCCATACTCACCACTGCCCATATGGCATCCCAATCAAATTAAGTCACGTGGGCGCAGGAGCTCTGTATGCACCTTGTAATGAGATATGAAACATGTTTGAATGCCAGATAGATAAACCTTGGCCTAAAATGAAATAAAAGTATGGCTGTACCTGTTAATGGAGCTCTCAGCTTATAGGACTCAAATACCCAAACGTTTCATCTGGGAAATAAGAAATGACGGGATCCACGTGTTATTAAAGTGAAATCAAATGGTTCCAACAGTACTGCGGAGAATTATCTTTGGCCAGGAATCCGATCCAACATCTGCCTCTAATATAGCAGTTATATCAGATATCAGATGAAGCACTCTCAATTGAAATCTTCCTTATGTGGACTATAATGACTTTCCTGCTTGAATCCAATTTAAGAGGCTCTAATGGCCCCATAATGTTTCCCTGCACGGCGAATTAACAGGCAGCGACCACAGACACTCAGTCACTTCGAACTGTGTCTTTTCTCCCCACAAGAAATCTCCAATATCACAGACAGAGGGAAACGACTCAATAAGGGAGCGTAATTATTATCGTTATTAATATTTCTCCATATGCTGCAGGGAAGCACTTACAAAACCTATTTACTGATGATGCGGCCTCATAACAAGCCTATTTCCAAATGTAATCAGTATAGCTCAATATAACTGTAGTGTATAGAAAGCAAATATGGCGTCCAGAGCAGGCACATATGAAGATGATAGTATGAATATTGCAACTGGGTATAGTACACATAAAGGGACATGTGCAGAAGGTGCTATATTATGAATGCATCTCCCCCCACACACCTTCTTTTGAGCGCTTTAATTTTGCCTGGATCCAGAATACACACTTCTGCAATACTTTATGAAGATTTAAGTCTGGTCACTGGTGAATCTCCCTGAGTTCAGATGGGCGTGATTGACAGGTGGATTAGCCAATCAGGGACGCGCACGGTCCGTCCGTATCAAAATAAATATGGCTGCTTAGAAGGAAAAATGAAAGGGAAACTAGGGAAAATATCAAAGGTGACTGAAAAACATGGCGGACTTCTGCAGAATCAATGAGCGAAGGACTAACCTGTTAATCTGAGGTGAGAGAAATGTGGTTTGTAAATAATGAGTGACCAATGAGGTCCTTGGTTTCCGAAATAAAGATCTGATTGGATGATAATGTTTGGTTCTGGCTCGAGATGCGATGGAGGCCATTCTGGATTTGCCATAATTTTATGACCACAACGAGTGATGTAAGTGAGCAGGCAAGCATGTTTATCTATCTGTTATCCTCATGCTGCTCGTAGTGCAAAAGCTATTTTAAAACACATCATCATCTGCCACGTAGTCCACGTATTTGTCATAATGAACTCTCATTTCAAAGTACAGTAATAACCACATTGTTAGATAGGCATTAATGTAGAAGGTCTACAACTAATCCACAAGACCAGTCAGGGTCACACATAATGACCCCCAGCTGACCACTGTGTGAGTGTGTCAGATCAAACAAACCTAAGGGCTCCATTTCTGGCTCCATAGAGCTCCAAATGCATTCACCATTAATACAAAAATGTCCTCCTCCATCCTGTGCTCCACACAGATGAGAGCTGTTCTCTCTGATCACATGTGACAGACATGTGAGGCTCTGGAAAAGCTGTGGAGGCCTTTCAGCTGCTGTAACATCTATCAGCGCTTTGGTGGTGGTCAGTGATGGTCTGGAGCAGCCGTAGTTCTCTCCGCATATTCTCTGCAAGGGCACAGACCCTCGCCAACTGGATGTGTTTGATCTCCTTCCAGCTGCGAGTCCCAAGGAGCTGGGAAAGAGCATGTGTCCAGACGTTTGTGAGATAAAAGCCCTCATTTACACCAAACTCACTATTTATTCTAAAGAGTGCAGATAATCCTGTTTATCATGAGATCACTCTTAAGCTCATGTCACATCAATGTCCATGTTTTTCCCCACCCTAAGGGTAATTAAACTCCAAAATGTTCCCTAAACAAGTCCAATGTAAGTTTTAACAGTAACAAAGTTAACAGCCTACTGAGTCCAGTTATCAAAGCAAAAATGAGCAGAGCCAAGAAGACCTATTGTGTTTGTGTCTACTATATAGTTTTAATCTACAACACTAGTGGATCATTACATTAAAATGTGCACATTTTAAATGTGCAAATATTCATCTAAAACAACTTAATAAAAGAAACAAGTCCACTGACTTCCATGTTAGAAAATTGTGGTGCCCAATGTGAGCTGATGTTGCTGTAAACGTCATAACAAAGAGCCGTGAAGTTGCTGTTACGGCCCCAGGCCTCCAGCTCCTCCCACAGCCATATGTGTTGTCCCTGCTGCTGATCTGTTTCTGCAGGCAAGCTTTGAAACTCCTGCAATTGGAGCCTTCCTCCCAAGCTGGCACCTGATTGGCTCCTGGGCCCTGTGTGTGGATTGGTGCGACGCCCTAGAGCCTGGCCACTCCTGGGCCCTCACCTGCACCTGCCACGTCTTAAAAGGACCCGCCCCCTGCCGCTCCTGGCTGCTGGATTGTGTCAGTGAACAGCACGCCACTTTTGTTCTGTGACTGTGTGATTGTTGGGACTTTGTAAATTGAGACATTTGTAGTCCTTCGACTAGTTCTGAGACTGGTTTGCATTTGTGATTTTTGGAATTTATATTCTTTTGTTTTGTTAGCTGTTTTGTTTAAATTTTATATTGAACACTCTGTTAAGAGCCTCTTTTTGTTAGTTTTTACAATAACGTTCCTTTTTAATAAATTATAACTTTAGTTTTTCCAATCTTCCATCTTGTTTCCCTAGCTGAGCTGGGACGTAACAGTTGCTGACATATGATAGCTGTAGATCACACCAGCGAGAAGCAGATTTTTTTTCCCCATTTGTACCAAAATGATTACCTGACGCTGCCAAATCCTACGTGTACCACTGATTAAGAAAAAACAATTGGAGAAGCAGTAAGTATAAAGCAGTGGGCAGCATATGCCGGTGGCAGTGAAAACGGAAAAAAAAAGGTTGATCGGCAGTATGGCATCTTAAAAATAAGCGATTAAAAATTGCTCTAACATGCACAAATACACTCTGAATACAACTTCAGGTGAGTAAAAGAGAAACAACTATAGCATGGTTAAAAGCTCTAAAAAGTACATTTTGCAGAATGGGTCTGCTCTGAGGGCTGCACAGTGGTAGATGTGGAACTGCTCACATTCACTAACACAGGTGTGATCACGGCAGGCGTCATGGTGGAGCTGCATGAGTAAGTCACCACCTCCTCCTGTCAGGTCTCAGGCCAAACTCAGGTACAGCCGTCCAATCAGGTTTGTTTATTTCAGTGACACAGAGGAGCTCATCAACACAAGCAAACTTCTCTCACCTCAGATTAACTGCGTTTAGTGCTTTACTTGATTCTACAGGAGTTTGCAACGTTTCAACTGCCATGTTTTTAATATGAAAGGACCATGACTTTCTCTGATTGGCCAATCCCGTATATCATGCCCATTAGAAATCCGGGAGTTACAAAAAGTGTGTAGTCTTGGCTTGCCAGACAGTGTTATCAGGCCAGAGGTGGGTAGTACTGAGTTATGTTTACTGAGTGACATTTACTTACTTTGTTATTTGCTATTTGAGTAGGTTTTGGTTCCTCTTACCACTGTAAGTAAAACAACCAGTGACAAAAGCTTTATATTGAAAAAATGAAATGATTTGAACATTTGTGTTTCTTGCACCGCTCCTTTAGATATGATTTAATTTGTCTCATTTTGTGTCTGCCGTTTCAAAACACCAGATTTGTGCATTATTTGAACTTCTACTTGAGTAATATTATTTTGAAGTTACGTTACTCTTACTTGAGTAACATTTTTGGCTGGTTACCGCCGCTGCTTCAGGCGTATTCCTGGGCGAGGTAAATGTGTAAACAAGTTCTGGATTAGAGACAACTAGAGACAAAAGTGAAGTGGAACAAAATGCGATATCAATGAAGAATTTGGGATTAGCCACTGAATATCTTAAATTGTGAAAGTGATGGTGGTTTTGGTAAATGATAAGCCAGTGTATTAGTTGTTTATTTAATAGGAAATTAGACACTATTATGAAGCCAAAATAGATTTAGGTTTTACTGGACACATAATGTTGACCTCACAATAGTTTTTCATTTTCTCAACAGATATGACATAGTTTACTACGCATTTTACTAACACTATTTTGAGGCTACAATTTTTATATTTAGAAATACATAAAGAGGGTGTATTTTATTTCTACGGGGTATTAATTGCTAACACATAACATACTTAGATCGCCATGTTACCTCTTATTGTTTTGAAAATGCTATGTTCACAGAAAACAACGTATTAACATGTTTTATAAGTTTCACAGTATCACAACACAATCAGTGTGCATCCCACTAATAAAACTATATTGTGGTGTGTTGTTTTGTATCATGCTTTTATATACTTACGGAAAATTCCCGTGCAGAATCATGGGTAGGCTTAACCATAAGGAGGGTTCAAATAGGGAGAGATCGCTAGATTACTCAAACATGCATGGATGACATTTAAAACCTCTTCAGGCATGTTTGTGATGAGAGAACAACGTTATAACATGGTAGAAAGCTTAAAAAAAAGTTTGCCATTTTTTTTTTTTTACCATTTACATCTGACGTCATTACGTCATGGAAAAAGTGTCATGGTTTATTTCTGCTTCCAGTTCCCTCCATTCAGATAGTGGAACATTCTCATGACATAGCATTGTAAAGGTTCTACAAAAGCAGCCAAATCAGCCTTCAGTCGACACTAGGGTTGTCAAAAGTATCAAAAAACAGATACTAATCAATACTACAACTACTATCGAAAAATAAATACTCATATGAGCAGGTATCAATACTAAAAAAGTCACATTCACAGGGCAGGAACAGGAAATGAACCTTTCCTGACGATTTAATGTTGAAAATCACATTCTGTTGTCTAAAGAAAGAGCGTTTTTTTATTATCGCAATATCGGAATCGGTATTGAGTATCAAGTCTATTCCTTAGTATCGAAATCGACCTTGAAATTGTTCTAAACACTGCAGGTTATGAGTGTAACAGCAGACTTACCCTGTTCTCATCTCTAATTTGAGCTGTCCTTAGGCGGATCATTTATCATTCACTGTATTTTCATTTCATCCGTTCGGAATCCACTTACAACTGAGGCCGGCATTCTGTGACAGGAGAGTGACAATATGAAGCAGTAAAGACCATTCCTGTCCATACGCTGCAGCCCTCATATATCAGGGCGGCCATGTTGGAGCTGGATCCATACACGGCTCAAATGACTGATCATATCTGTCATATTGATGTCTATCAGAGGCAATAACGGCGTTCCGACACAGGCTGTTATCACGCTCCCGGCTCCCGGCGCATCTTTCATTTGAGCACATATCCGCACAGTCAAGACAAAGCAGCACGGAACACATCACACTGCAGGGTACATCTGACATTTTCTACTGACGACAGCTTCACACAGCAGTCAGAAGATGGAGGAAACCTGCGCAAATAGGTGCTTAATGGCAAGAACTCTCACCTCACAGCAAGAAGGTCCTGGGCATTTCGATGTAGACTTCTGTCCCTGTGTCTGGGTGGGTTACTTCTGGGGACTCTGGTTACCCCATCAACCTTAAAGAGGGGCTATTTTACTTCTATGGGGTATTAACTGCTAACACCATGTTACATTTTATTGTTTTGGAAATGCTGTATTGGTCGAAAACAAAGGATTAACATGTTATATAAGTTTCACTTTCGTTTTTGATGCTCACAAAAAGGGAAGCTCACCGTGCTAAGTCATTCCCCTTCACAGCGCTATGACAACACAATCAACCAGTATCCCGCTAATGAAACTGCAGATTGCATCAGGTTTGTCAAGTTGCTATATACAGTTTTGTATATTTATGGAGAACTGTCGTGTGGGAGCATGGATGGCGAAGGCTTGTGGGCTGAGCATTGCACAGAATCGTACAGCTAACTGTAAAGACGGTCCGAATAGTGCCAAGGAGAGATCGCAGAAATACTCAAACAAGCATGGATGACATCTAAAACCTCTTCAGGCACGTTTTTGATGAGAGAACAACGCAACATGGTAGAAAGCTTAAGCTTTTGCATGATACCTCCTCTCTAAAGTGGAACTAAACACTAAATCCACTTTTTTCGCTACTAAACTGTGTACATGGTGTTTTAAGAGCATTATCTACTGTACCTAGCTATTTTTTGGCAACTTTAGTGCAAATAGGTAAATTAGCAGATTTCTGGTCGAAAACGCCTAAATCTAAGTTGTGCTGCGTTCAGTGGCCTCTGCAGTTTTCAGTAGTAGGTGACATCACGCAAGACTGCCCTGATTACAGCCAGCTGTTTCTGTTAGACCAATCACACCGTTCTTTATACCTCCCCTCCTCCCCCCTCACTCTCCCCTTTAGTCCTCCAGGTACTGCCCAGTTCAGCAGCTCTATTTGAAATGCGGTTGTGGGCGGAGTTTAGGTGTCTAGTCCCACTTTAGGGAATTATCTGCACAGTATATCTGTACAGAGTCTTTAAGTATCTTACAAGGCAATGGTGATTATAATCAACCATATACATACCTTCTACACAGTATTTTTTTTTTTTATTTACACGTCTGATATCGCTTCATACAAGAGAGGGTCAAAAAGGTGACTAAAATATTAATTACACCAGGTGCGTTGAAAGACAAGACCAGAGGGGCTAGACTCTTCCAAATTATTGAAGGCGCCATTAATTAAAAATGTCACTCAGCGATATATATATAAAGGGCTGAATAAAAACGTCAGCGTGGCCTATGACTCCAGTCTGTGTAGAGACGCATCTCAGCAGAGGACCCATGTTTCATTATGCCTCTCACATCATGGGAAATCTGCCTCCGTCTATTGCAATACTCAGCTAATAACAATGAACTAAGAATGTTGAAATAATGTATGAGACTTTAAAGGTGCTGAATCTGATTTTTACAGTCTTAAAAAACATGAAAATCAGAACTTGTTATTCCTCACTTACCTTGTGCATTCCGAGCATCATAATTATTAGTCACAATGAATTTATAAGTAACACCTTTCAGAAACCAGAGCAGAGTTTTTTAATTACGTTAAACTAGCAGGCTAACGCACGCTTCCTGATTCTCTGAAAATTTTGTTACAGGGCATTTAATTCTGTCAAAACTATGTAAACTTTGATTTGGACTTTTAATGCGTCCAAAAGAACTAATTTGCTTTAATTTCATAATTTCCCTTCCCCAATAGATCACATTAGAGAACGGTTCCTTAACGTGGCTGTAACCGGATCTTTTTCTTTCGAATCGCTTAACGTGAATGGCTGGAACCGGATCTTTTTCTTTCGAATTTGTATGCCTTTTTAAACTGGTTAACGTTGAACCAACACAGGAATCAGCACAGAAGCAGAGCAGCCAACTCGAGTGAGAGCTTTCTGCAAAAAAAATACATTTGGCAGATAAAATGAGTTCTCACTTTGACTTCTGTCATATAAATCAATGTAAAAAGGGCCAGTCTTTTGAACGGCTCTTTGAAATGAATGGATCAAAAAGATTCAGATCCCACAGAGCTGAAAGTCCTATCACTAGAGTACATTGTAAGAGAAGATTGGGAAAACTGAAGAAAAAGGAAGATGCATCGCCATTTCACAAGATGAGATCATGTTGGCTGTGCAATGGTGGTCCACCCCTGCTTCAAGATTTAAGAGCGCTATGGACTAGTTAGAACAGCTGCGACACCTACTTTCTTCTTTCGTAGTTAGAAAATCAGATACAGCTTTAATTCTACAGAAAATGCTAGTTCTCATTATATTTCAGTGGTACTTAGGAGAGGTCATTATACCTCATCATCAGATACCTGCTATTGTCTTGTGAGTGATTCATGCATATTTAAGTTATCCTGTATTGGCCTGCGTTTGAAGATTCAGTTTGCACCTATCTCATGTCCCCGCCCACTTCTCTGGACCTGCTGCGTTTTTTAAAAGGGCCTGTACCTGATTTCAAAACATGAGTCAGGAACGTGTTTGAATGTTTGAACCTTTAGCCCCCGCCTACTTAGTCCTTAGCATCAAGACACAGAAACAACTGTCTAGGATAGTGTCAGGCAGATGTTTTCTTAGAGTTATCCAGTCTATCTGTACTATTTACCTTTTTTTGCATCATGATAGAGAATGTATTTGTCTGCGGTTTTCCATACGGTTTTCCATACTTAGGAACAATGGATCCAAAAAAGGTGACCCTGGATGGAAAAAGGTGACCTCGTGAGTAGCTTCTGTTAGTTATTACCTGAGAAAATGCTACGGTACAGTTTACGGTCTCAATTTTTTTTCTTATCAAGCAGCTTTTACCAGACAATGCATGATGTTTATTTGTCCTCACAAGAATACATTAAAATCAGGTACAGCCCCTTTAACTTTCAGGCTCCAGGTCACACGTAGCGTTCAACAAAATGGCGTTGTTGGCAGTATGATCTCAGCAGCTGAAACCTGTCAGTTCTATGGAGTAATAGCCTGTTTCCATGCACTGGGGGATGGATGTGGAATATTGTACCTAGCTCAACTTCTGGTACTGCGCACTGACAAGCAGAAAAACACAAGAGATGGAGGAGTTTCTTTGAGAGACACAGGCTCATAGACTGTATAACAGAAGTGGACTAAGGGAGTGTGACGTCACCCATAGCATTTGGTTGCTAACAAATAAGCCAGTTAAGGCTAGCAGTTATATCTGTGCAATCCCTCAGTCGTCCAGGTCTGATCCATAGTAAAAGCCAAAAGTAAAATCTGTCAACTGGACAAAAGTTGTAGGAAACGCCCCTTCCCACTCACGCCGATGGTTTAGCACGAGTGGACGCTTAGAAACGCTGTCAATCAAACCTGTTGCTAACGCTAGCGGGAGCGGCCACGGGGAAAGACAGCACCTGACTAGTCTGTTATTAATTTACGGACAAAATAGTGAGATAAAAATAGCAGGATCATGTAGAGCGGGTTAAAACTAACATTTTTAGGTCAGAATGATGAGCCTGACAGTAGCAGTTACACAGAGAGGGGCCACCATTTTTCAATTGCAACCAGAGCTTGAAGGAACCACCTCGCGCCCATGCTCACTTCATATTTGGAATGCAGCGGCTAGCAGGTTAGCTATGTCCTTTTATATATATAGTCTATGGCCTGGCTCTTCTCAAGCAGAAGGCTGAACTCCAGATGAAGTTAGTCTCTTTGTTCTCCAGTCCTCAGAGCAGTTTTGAGGCCTTCTTTCCATAATTTGTAAAAACAGAGCAATGCAATCCATCATCCATCCAGGAGCATTCAAACATTTGGAGGGTAAACCTTTGAAACACTTGATACTATGAACCACTCCTTATAAATGATGGATTTTTATCAACTAACATAATGGTTTTCCAGTGAGTCATCTTTGTACTACCCCAGCAGTGGCTGATCTAGTGCATTGTTTACTGATGTATTTATTATTTCGCAATTCAACTCTTTCTGAAACACTCACAAATCCTAAGCTAGCTGTGTGTGCTGATGATAGCCATGCTTACTTGGAGCTGACCAACCCGAGTAGCGGTTCCACTAACAACAGCCCAATAGAGCATGATGAATAGGCTCAAGTGAGGAGCCAGGCCAATTAGATGTTCATGCTCGCACAAAATGGATGAGCTGTGGAGTAATGAGACAACAGGAGGAGGTGTGAGTGTGTGTGCGCTGTCAGTATGAGATGGATGTCCAAAATTACCCACGTTTGAGAGGTCACTTAGGCTGCTCCACACACATTTGTTGGTGGAGTTGCTAGCCATGGGGAGATAATTACTCATATTTGTTTAAAAATAGGGTCATGACATGGTTAGGTGTATCTGCTACATAAGATGATGATGTCTTTGCTCCAGCTGTAAGCAGCGCGATGGCCCATGGAGACTAATATCACCGAAGAGTTCCGTATTTTCTTGATTAGATAGACAATAAAAAAGATGATTTATATTCTCACGTTGCCGTCCTCCTCACCATGTCTTTGTGTCTTGTACCAGCTGATGAAGTGACATTGAGGATATGGTCCTCTTTGACTTCGCAGGCAATACATTTTATTTCCTGGTGTGGTCTGAGCTTTAGGGGTTAACACTCTGACCTCACAGGAGCTGGGTTTTAATCTTGGACCATAGTGGTTTTATGAATTCTTTGCCTGGGTGAGTTCTGTCATGTTTGTACATATCAAGGTCCCATCTCATCTTTGAATTTTAAATGGTGTTGAATTTCTCACTTTGAATTTTTTAACTTTGAAAAGCATGTTTGAATTATTTTTATTCTGAATTTCAGTTTATGAAATTTAAAGTAGATATTTTCCATGTGTGTAAAAATCCTAAATAAAAAAATAAATAAATAAAAAATCACTTTTTAAAATATTCTGCACATATATTTGCAAGCCTCAAATTCAACAGTAGAATTTGCAGTGAAAAATTTTCCAGAGATCCAAGACGCCAAGGCATAAGCAATCGAGCCTAAAGGAGTTGTGAGTGAATAACAAGGAAGTGCTGTAGGGAGCCAATCATATTGATTAGAATTGGCCTAACCAAAACCTCGCGTCTTTGATTGATTAACTATAAGCCCCGCCCACATAAAAGAAAGGCCAATTGGAAACAGATTGATTGCTTATGTCTTGGTAATTTTTTTTTACAGCAGATTTTACACTGAATTTTGACTGTTGAATTTGAGGGCTTTAAAATATATGTGCTGAATATTTAAAAGGTGAATTTTTTGTTTCAGTTTTTTTGAACACACTGAAAACTTATACTTAAAAATTCAGCAACTGAAATTCTGAATGAAAATAATTCAAAGATGTTATTTACAGAGTTTAAAAATTCAAAGTGAGAAATTTGACGGTATTTAAAATTTAAGTTCTGATGAAACAAATTATCTTCCATAAATAGTTGGGTGCTTCCTGACAAACTGTCTTAAGTTTAAAGTGTTAGCAACAGGTTTGTTTGACAGCGTTGCTAAGCACCCGCTCCCTGTTAAACCAGGGGTGCGTGCGAGAAGGGGCGTTACGTTCAACAGCCTCGCTCCAGATTGGTTCTTTGGTTGCTATGATACTCGGTTGGATATGGAACTCTGCTCCAAATTCCTGTAACTGCTAGCCTCAGTGAGCTTCATTTGACTGAAGCCGAGCTCTGTGAGTGACGTGCCACTTCCTTAGTCCAATTCTTTATTCACCTTGTTCCAGAAGTTGCCGTGGGCACTGCCATCGTCATTGTGGTTGTATTATTTTGCATGGGGCTGCCGATCTTGACAGCAAATAAGTTCTATACAGACTACAAAGCCGTTTTAGAGTCTCCCAGAGAATTGCTGCAGTGTTGATTTGTTGGTCACATGAACACAGAACGTTTAACACAGATCAACCTGCTTTATATCATATTTTAGCTGCAAAAGTTTTCCCAAATTCTCCATTGAAATGAGTGGTTCCATGACAAAGAATTTACGGCAAAAGTGGGCGGGGCGGAATAGGATCAATACAGTCTATGGTCAAATGCAGAGAACAGGGATCATACAATACTGGGTGTTGTGGGCAGCATCTAATAACTATAAGCATGTGTAGTCCTTTTGAACAGACTGCATAGATTTTTAGCCACACAACTAGAATATTCCATCATCAGTATGCAGGTTTCTGTATGGGAAGACACTTGGATGTTGATTTGTTGGCTTACTAAATGATTATGGTGAACATCCTGACCCCTTCTGATTGACCAGTCTGCCACTCCTACTGTTCAAATGCAAGTCCAAGATTTATAGCAAAGCATTATTCCCACAAGTTTGTCCAAACAAATCACAGCTGTTGACAACAAATGTTTTAACTTCTGTTCCCTCAGTTCATCAGTGTTTAGTCCTGTCTGTTGATTTGGCCAATGTCTGCACTGTTTCTCATTACTTTTTTTTATTGCTTTATTGTATTACACTGCTATAGGGTATTAACTGGAAACAAATAAAATACTTAGATCACCATGCTACCTTTTAATGAAAATGCTGTATTTGCTGAAAACATAGTATTAATATGTTTAATAAGTTTCAGTTTCATTTTTGACGCTCTTTGTACGAAGTCACTCCACTATCACATCATCTCGCTAACATTGCATTGCACATTGCATTAGGTTTGTGAAGTTGTAGTGTACTGTTTTGTATCCTGCTTTTGTATATTTATGGAAAATGAAGGAACATGGGTGACTTAGGCTTGTGGGCTGAGCATTACACAGCTAACCGTGAGGAGGGTTCAAATTCCCTTTTTAAAATCTGAATTATTAACACAGATTTCAAGATTTTGTGAGATACCTGCTACAAATAAGTGAGTGTGATTGGACAGTCTGAGTTTTTTCCCATGATTTTTACAACAGAGAAATTCCACACTTACCTGGCACTCATGCGGTCGACGACAATATTGTTACATCCATTAGCTACTACTCCATCACTAAGGCTACAATAGGCCTGCATCGCAAAGTGATTTGGCATTGAAACGTGGAAACACGCCTGACCTCCTGGACAGACGGGCTTCCCTGCGACTCTGCCCCTCATTGACATAAATACATATACAACTGCGGCCGTTTGAGCTGTATTGTGCGGGTGATGAATGGAAGTCAGCATTAGAGCAGAAAGAGAGAGAGAGAGGGGGGCGGGGCTGGGTTGGTCTGCACACAGAAGTCCGCCGCCGAGAAAAGCACCGCAATAACCTTTACCTTGGGCTGTCAGAAACAAAACTCTACCGGATCTACGCTGAGCGCCAATCACATCGTGTTCCCCCTCTTCGTCCACGCGCACACACTGCCGCTACATGAAAGGGGCTGGGAGATACTGAGACATTTAGGCTGCTCATCTATCTCCCATGGCCAGGAGCTGCGGCGCTTAGCAAATGTCAACAGAAAATAATGCACACACAAAGCCAATCTTATTTGTTCAAGAATGGCTCGAGGTCACCACAATTCAGCCGGCCAGAGAAGCAATACAGCAGGCTAACCGCTATGGTTCGAGGGGGGAAAAAAGCACTATATGAGCATCATGGTAAGATAATGGTGTCTTATTTGAAGTTACCTTTGGGGACGGGAAATTGAATCAAAACTAAATCGCACTTAGGTTAAAATAACTGTATTGTTAAAGAGGGGGTATTTTACTTCTACGGGGTCTTACCTGCTAACACATAACATTTAGATCACCATGTTACCTTTTATTGCTTTGGAAATGCTATATTCGGTGAAAAAAACGTAACATGTTTTATAGGTTTCACTTTTGTTCCCTCCTCCCTCCTCCCCCGCGCTAAGTCACGTGCATCCCGCTAATGAAGCTACTGCACATCGCATCAGGTTTGTCAAGTTGTTGTGTACAGTTTTGCATCACGTTTTTGTATATTTATGGAGAATCGTCGTGTGGGAGCATGGATGGCGTGGTGATGTGGGCTGAGCATTGGACAGAATCTTAAGGCTGTAAGGAGGGTTCTTATAGGGCCTAGCAGAGATCGCTAAATTACTGAAACATACATGGATGACATCTAAAACCTTTTTGAATAGGGAACGTTAAAACATGGTAGAAAGCTCAAAAAATCTATTGTGCACAATACCCCCTCTTTAAGCTTAAGCTACTGCACTGATACAGGATAAAGGTTTACTGACCGTATACACATATAAAGGACTGTTAACTGATTATGTCATAAACTTCCAGCCTCATTCACTATAATGGCATTGATTTGAACCTACTTCCTCCCCACGGTGGAATGTTGAGCTTTAATGTTGAATCTAAAATAGCGGGTGTTCTGTCTTCCAGTCCACAGTATACAGCGCCTCTGCCTGATCCGTCACATTTAAACTGCGTTTTCACCGAAAGATTTTGACATTTTTGAGCCTGTAACCATGTTTTTATACATTTATCGTTAAAAACATACCTGGAATTGTATTTCACGGCATTCACGCTCGTTTCAGTAATCCTCTGTAAAAAAGTCTTTTTGAAATGGAAAGGATTGTGACGTCACAGATAGAGAGCATGTGCAGTTTTTAAGTCCATAAATCATTGGCTCATTTTAAAGAGAGGGTGTATTAAGCAAAATTGACTTTTTGGAGTTTTCTACCATGTTATAACATTGTTCTCTCATCCAAAAACATGCCTGATGAGGTTTTAGATGTCATCCATGCATGTCTGAGTAATCTTGCAATCTCTCCTGAGAACTATTCAAACAGAACCTCAGCCCACAAGCCTATGCCATCCTGCATGGCAATTTGTTATAAATATACAAAAGTAAGATGCTAAATAATACAATACAACTTGACGAACCTGATGCAATGTGCAGTAGTTTCATTAGCAGAATGCACGCTGATTCTGTTGTGATAGCGCTTTGAAGGGGGAGTGACTTAGCACAGAGAGCAATGGGAGGGGGGTAGCATCAAAAACAAAAATGAAACTTATTAAACATGTTAATACATTGTTTTTTTGGCTAATATATCATTTTCAAAACGATATAAGGTAACATGGTAATCCAAATGTTATATGCTAACAAGACTGTGTCTGCATTTCTGCATTGTGTTCATTACTTAGTTTAATTGTTTTGTCTATGGCAATTCCCTATGCTGCCAGTAGATGGCGAGATCTACCAGATTAGAGTATGCGGAGCACTAAAAACTGTAGATTTTTTTTTTTTTTCTTTTTTAAAAAGCCACTAATTTAAGTTCTAAATCATGAAATGCCAAAAAATGTACTCAAGAGCATGTTTAAAGAGGGGTTATGCAAAGAGGTTTTAGATGTCATCCATGCATTTAAGTAATTTAGTGATCTATGTCATGTCATATGTTAGTAATTAATACCACATAGAAGTAAAATACCCCCTCTTTAGGAATAAACTCCAGGTAGAAGTTTATAAAATGACCCTAGTGAGGAGTCGGGGCTGTTTGAGAGTGAGGGGAGGTTCCTTGTGTGTCCTGATGCCAGTGTAGTGTGACTCACAGCTGTAGACTGAGGAGGTTTCTGTTCAAACAGTCCACTTCTAAGCACCACTACCTAAGCAGCTAACTCTGGAACTGCCTCCCACCTGACCTCCGCAATATTGACTCTCTACCCATGTTCAAAACCAGACTCCAAACACATATGTGCAGTATAGATTTTTCTCTCGTATTGTTGTATTTACGTTCCCAGTATATTGTATATTTTATGTAAAGCTTCCTTGAGAGTCAATAAAGGCACTGTTATATAAAAAAAGAATTATTGTTATTATTATAAACACCTTACAACTTTTGTCCTTGAATTCTGTGTTTTTGTAGATTTTAAAATGCAATGCAAATGTAAAATGCTTTAAAATGAAATGCTGATAGCGCACAATAGACTTATTTTGACCTCAGGAGTTGCTTATACAAAATATCTGTAGTGGGGCAAGATCATTTTTGCTCAAATACACGGAGAAAAAAAAAAAAAATTATTTCCTGTTATTTTTTGCTTGATAGTTCTCATATTGTTCCCACTGCTGCTGTGTATCCCCTGCACAAAGACATAAATAAATATTGTGTTGTATTTTCCCTGGGAGGAGCTCATCTGGTCAGCACTTTTCTCTTGCGTTTGTCCAATTCCTGAGTAATAATCTGAGCCTTCCGGAGCTCGGTTGTGCGTTTTCCTTAGCGTTCCGTCACAGTGTTGCGCGGCAGGTAGCTAATCAACTAAAACATGGTCTCTATTATTGCCGCAGCAGATGAGCTAGCAATAGAAAAGGAGGGAATTCAATAAAGCGCGCTGCTCCGAAGGGCTTTGAGCGGGATCATTACTCGTCTCACAGGGCTCTTCCCCACATCCACACTCCTCCTCTGCCTTTCACAAACACAATAGCACTGCTATTTGGGGTCTGGGATCCTAATGTGCTTTGTATCCAAACATAGGAATATTCTTCTCCAGACTGGATCAAAAACGGATTGTTGTATTTTCAAAGCAATATGCAAAGTGTTAATAATGGGCTTCACTCACAAGCTCCTGAGAAAGATGGATCTCCCAAGGTTCCAAGTACAAACACATCCTGCAATTCAGATCAATCTAAAAAAATATCATAATAAAAATATGATAGAGCTGGCTTCAATTTGATTTTTTCTTTTTATACTGTGTTAAAGGCGCTGTACCCAATTTTTTACAAAACATGAAAAAACAACTAGTTCATTTTAAACAGTTTGCAGTGGTCCAAAGGTATTAATCCTTAAGCATTCTGAGCATCATAATTATTTACTGTGATGAGATGATTAGCGCAGAGGCCAGAGTGGCATTTTGCCATTATGCTAAACAACTAGCATTTTAACCATGCACTTCCTGATTGTCAAACAATACAATGCTTTATAATTAGATGCAGAAAGTACACAGCAGTATTGTTTTGACCTCAAGAGCTGCTTTTACAGTGTATTTGTACTGGAGCAACATTTTGTTCAAATACATGCTGCCTTAAAGGGCCTGTACTTGAATGATTCTGAATTTAAAGATATGCTGTGTAACTTTTCTGTGGGAGGGTATGCCATGTTCTACAGTAGGGCACAACTTATCTAGTTTGCAGTCATGTTGTTACATACTTTTTTATTGCTCAAAATTACCTTGAAAAACATGTATTCTTACTGTGAGTTGGCTCGCCTCCACAGACCCGACCTGTAACTGGTGGAGCCACCTGCTTGTCTCTGTGGAGATGGATAGTACTAGTGTGGGGTAGACATCAATATTTAATGAATAACAATAACACAAACTACATTGCATATTAGTACTGTATATTTATTTTTTACTGGCATATTAAATCTATAAATACTGAGCCATTTAGAGTCAGTTTTTTTCTATATATTGGACTGTAGCCTACTTCAGTGGTTTCCGACATTTTTTATCTCGAGTACTCCCAAAGTATTGTCTCACACTCTGAGTAACCCCCATTAATGGTACTTGTGTTTCTTTTGTAATTATAACTCTGTTTAGTAGTACATTGCCAATTATTACTATAATATTTTCTTGTTATAATAACATTTATGCCAAAATTATCCTGCAGAAACATTGTTAAGGATGTAACATGTTCTACAAAGAACATTTCACATTCAAAAAACATTCAATCCAACCTTTCTTTTAAATTTGAAATAATTTCAAGCAATAATGTACCCTCAGGTGTCCCCGAACCCCTGGTTGGGAAACACTGGCCTATTTGACACCCTGTTTGTACAAACAGGCAGTAGGCCATTTGTTTCTTCATAGATTTGTCCTACTCCTACACCTCATTTATGCAGCTGAGCCTTCAGTACTATTGTTAGCTATGTAATTATGCATCTAGAAATCATGAGTGACATATGACAGCTCTACACATATGTAACTGCACAAAACGTACATTCAGGAAGAGATACTAACAACGACACTGCGCTGGTCAGACAGGTGCATGTAGGATGTAGTAGGATAAGTCCCTATGTGTCATAAACTGTGACAAAGCTGCTCGTCGCCCCTCAAAGACACTACTTGCCCCAAGGACCCGCCCGCCCCACCGGGTAAGACATTTGCCCCTGAATCTAAACGCAGACACCTTAAGACCTAGTGCTCCCCAACATGCACCTAGACCAGACAGCAGGGATAGGGAAAACTATGCCTGTCATTTATGTGGTCAAATAGGTCATTTTAAAGAACACAGTCCCATAGTGTGTAGTGTAACCAACTTTCCTACTAATGTAGACCGCCCTGAGGGTCATCAGGAGGAGCTAACTATGGGGGTGGTTATAGATGACAAACCTTGTATTGCTATATTAGATTCAGGAAGTGACCGTACTCTGGTCAGACAGGACAGCTTACCTAAGGATGTCATTTTTTTGTGGAGCAACAGTCGATATTGTGTGTATCCACGGTGACAGGGTAAGCTATCCCATCGCAGAAGTAACTGTTCAGACTGAAGGTCAGTCTTTTACACTTTCTGTAGGCGTACAAGAACAGCTGCCTTGCCAAATTGTATTAGGCCTAGACGTCCCAATCCTTCCTGAGCTAATAGCTAATCAATCTACCGAAGCCAAGTCAAATGCTAGTGATGGTTTAATGACTGTTACTAGATCTCAAACTCATGAGATAGTCAGAACAGGATGGGAGGAGTTACCTTTTGCTAATGTAGAGATGCCAAATGCTAACAGTGGTAAACTTAAGAAAAGTAAGAGACAAAAGAGGCAAGGTAAAGTCAAAGGGACCAGATTGCAGGGAAAAATAGCAACACCAATTGAGTCAGATTTGTTTCCCATCTGTAGTGACGTGGCAAAATTACAAAAACAAGACCCAACATGAACTAATTTGTACAGTAAATGTGTGCCAAAAACAAGAGTAACAACACGAGAGAGAAGTTTTTGTTATTAAGGGTGAGAAACTGTACAAACGGAGTGAGCTCAGGCAACAATTAGTAGTCCCACAAACATTGAGACCTACTATCCTTAATCGTAGTCATTCAGTTCCATGGGCAGAACACTTAGGCCAAGCTAAAACATTTTCTAGAATGGTTCCTAGGTTTTATTGGCCCCAGCAATATTCAGACACGGTAAAGTAATGTCAGTCATGCCCTGAGTGTCAGTTAACAGCCTCAAACAAAAAGAAAGATAGGGCCCCCTTATTAGCATGCCCATCATTGACACCCCTTTTTCTCGTATTGCCATGGACATCGTTGGAGCACTGGAGCGGAGCAGTGTTGGACATCGGTATGTCCTAGTGGTGTTGGACTATGCCACTAGGTACCCGGAGCCAGATCGTCACCTCAGCATTCAGCTCTTCTCCAGAGTGGGCATCCCAAGAGAGATCATCACTGACCAAGGCACCAACTTCATTTCCACGTTGCTGAAACAAGTCTACAATATCTTGGGAATACAAAGCATCAAGACAAGTCCATACCATCCACAGACTAATAGGCTGAATGAGTTGAGTGCTTCAATAAGACTCTCAAATCTATGCTGAGGAAGTTTGTTGCTGATTCTGGATCAGATTGGAATCAGTGGCTGCCATTAATATTGTTCGTTTACCAAGAAGTGCCGCAAACATCTACCGGATTTTCACCACTCCAGCTTCTCTATGGACATTCTGCTCGAGGGCCTCTGGACATCCTAAAAGAGGCATGGGAGGGGCCAACAAAAACACAGTTATGACAAGGCATCCAGAAGAAGACTATTCCAGGTGGGCCAAAAAGTCTTGCTGTTACTGCCAACATCAGAAAGTGGACTTTTAGCTAAATGGCAAGGCCCATACGAGATCCATCAAAAAATAGGACCAGTTACTTATGAACTTTTTATGCCAGAATGTTGCAAAAAGTCTAAAATATTCCAGATCAATCTGCTTAAGGAGTGGGTTGACCGGCCAGACCAGCTCGGTTTCCTGGCACGTGCAGTCACAGATGAAGTGGAGCTTCCGGAGCAGGACTTCACCTCACCAGCAGAGACATCAGTGTTCCCTGATGTCCCTGATGTCATCTGAGCACTGAGCAACAACAGAATCTTCAAATTTACATGACCAATGAACTTTTTAGTGTGAAACCTGGATACACTCATCTCATCCAGAACCAGATCCGCCTACGCTCACCAAAACAGCAGCCCATTAGAAACACTACCTGCAGCATCCCAACTAAGCAGCTAAGAAGTAGAGGAGATGCTGGAAATGGGGATTATTGAACCATTGTGCAGTGAGTGGTGCAGCCCTGTAGTCTTAGTTCCCAAAAAAGAAGATCCAAGGCTCAGATTCCGTGTCAACTTTTCCAAGTTGAATGTGGTGTCTGCATTTGACCCCTGCCCAATGCCAAGGGTAGATGAACTGATTGAGCGGCTTAGTCATGCAACCTACCTAACAAACCTAGACCAAGGGGTATTGGCAAGTGCCCCTGGACACAGCCTCGAGAGATCTGACTACCTTTCGGGGGCCCAGTGGCCTTTTCAAGTTCCGAATGATGCCCTTTGGTCTACACGGAGCACCGGCCACATTCCAAAGGCTTGTCAACAAGGTGCTAAGAGGAGCTGAGGACTGTGCTGCTGCTTACAGCAATGACATCATCATCTTCAGCCAGTCCTGGGAGGAGCTGTATCTGTCTTTATCTGACATGACCCATAAAAATAGCCCAGTACAGGTTAAATGGAGTCATGAAACCGTACATGCTTTTAATGATCTGAGAGACTGCTTGTGTCAGCAACCAGTTTTGCAGTGTCCAGACTTTGAACTGCCCTTTACTGTACAGACTGATGCTTCGGGCATGGGGCTGGGGGCGGTGTTGCTGCAGTTGGAGGAGGGTAACCAACTTCCAGTTCAATATATTAGCCGGAAACTTTTTTCAAGAGAGAAAAGGTACTCAACAATCGAGAAGGAAGCTCTTGCCATTAAATGGGCTTTGGACACTCTGAAATACTATCTCACTGGTAAAGAATTTGTTTTGGAAACTGACCACGGGGCATTGCAATGGATACATAAAATGAAGGACACTAATGCTCGTATTACTAGATGGTATTTGTTTCTGCAACCGTTTTATTTTAACGTCCAGTACAAACCAGGTCACAAAAATGTTCTTGCTGACTTCCTGCCCAGTGACTCAGAGCCTATGGGGGAAGGGGGGGGGACAAAGTGGGCCTTTGTCCCGTTAATCTCACCTTTAATTTTGTTTATATTCACACATTTGTTAATTTCCTATAATTTTTCAATATTCAACTAAACAACTAGACATAAGTATCCTGGGTTTTGTTTAATCTTTTAGTTAGTCTACCTTTAATTTAAACATCACACTTACAACTGTTACTTTAAAGAGATTTCATTTCATAAAATTTATTCAGTTAAGTTCAACACATGCATCTATTCTTACCTGAATCTCCACATGGGCCAGACAAAGAGGGGGCGTGCCCTATGTCGGCCATTTTTAAAGCCTTGGGTGTGGTCGTGGGCCGGACCATGTGGAGGGCAGAACTGGTTTAAGTTCTTTTTTGTTTCAATGTCTTTGTGTATTTTGTTTCAATGTTTAAGTGTTTTTAGTTTTATTTTTACACTTTTGGTTAAAGGGACTTAGGCCCTCAAAAGTACACAGTTGATTGTGAGATCCTGCTAAAGTTAAACGTACAGCACCTGTGAAGTAAATGGCATTTACTTGAGGGAGGTGCTTCCTGTTTGGAGGGTATTTAAGCAGTACAAGTTAGTCTTTCGGGAGGGGCATCAGTGTAGCCAGGTACACATGGGTTTTTCCTCATTTTATTAATTTCTGTTGCTTTTGCGTAAGTTGAGCACAGTTCATTTTTGTAAATATGTATAATTTTTTTCCATCGTGATTCGCAATCCATTTTGTTAACTGGGAATTTGTCTGAGTCTGCCTCCTGCTTTTGACCACACTGGCCAGCTTCCCCACATAAACATTACCTTAAACACAGCCTTACATTAGAAGAGCGCCCACACTCACCTCTGACAGATGCAAATCAACTTCCGGCTTCGGGCTCCATCGGCTCTGGCTCCTCTTCATTTTCTATGGAAAAAAAACGTCGCCCATCTCTCCGCAACTGCTGCTGTCAGGGTCGTCGTTTTGGTCTTAAGACGTTAGTATTAACCCGCTCTACATGGTCCTGTTTTTTTTTATTTATTCTGCTATTTGGTCCGTAACTCAAGATAGGAACCTTAATATTAGACAAATCAGATGCCTTCTTTCCCTGAGGTCACTCCCGCAACAGGTTTTATTGACAGCTAAGCACCCACTTCCTGCCAAACCAACCGTGCAGGTGGGAGGGGGTGTTACCTTCAACAGCCTCGCTCCGGATTGGCTCTTTGGTTGCTATAATACTCATGGTCAGAATTCATTGGAACTTGGCTCCAAATTCGTCCCTATAACGACTAGCCTCGATGAGCTCCATTTGGGTGGAGCCGCACATCATGGGTGACGTCAAACTCCCTTACTCCACTTCCTTATACAGTCTATGCTCACACCTTCATTCACCGATGTACACAGAAGACAAGGTGGGTTAAGTGCCTTGCCCAAGAACACAGCAACACAAGTCAATATTTGATCACATTTTCACATTAGAATTGGTAATGGAATTGGGCTTCAGTCACACATCACCTTTTCAAGCCAAAGCGTCTGTGTCAGTGGTCAAAGGTCAGAGGCCACGCCCAGGATATGTCTCATTTCCTCTGAGTGACTTCAGTCTGTTTGAACAGAAGCCTCCTCATCCACAGCAGTGAGTCACAGTGTCTCTGCCTCTACACTGCCATCAGGAGCTAAATAAGAAACATGTTCTAATTTTTCTTTAATCCGTTAAAGACTAGACTGGAATAGACCCATAACATAACACAAGAACATATGTGACATGTGATCATTCTTATGAATTAAAGTACAAAAGAATGATCCCCAGTAGCCATTTTTTGTGTAATAACATGTTTTGGGTTTTTTTGTTGTTTTTTTAATATTGTGCAGTCAGCTCAAAATGAGACCACTTGTTATCAGTGCCACAATGGTAAAACTCTGTCCTCTGAAAGTTTTGAAAAGCGCTTACAGTGAATAATTAGGATGCTCAGAATGCATAAGGTAAGTGAGGAATAACTCTGGACCACTACAAACTGTCTAAAATTAGCTAGTTTTATTTTTCATGTTTTTAAGGCAGTAAAAACAGGTACGGTGTCTTTAATGAGAGTCATGGTCCCAGCATGTCAACTCATGTGGTGTTTTTTTTTTTTTTTTCTATACATCTTCTTGACTTCATACTGTAGTATATGGCAGTGAAAAACAGTTCTACAGAACAGTGAAGAACAGTTGCACAGAGCAGAGAAGAACAGTTCCACAGAACAATGAAGAACAGTTGCACAGAGCAGAGAAGAACAGTTCCACAGAGCAGAGAAGGAACAGTTCCACAGAGTAGAGAAGGAACAGTTCCATAGAGTAGAGAAGGAACAGTTCAACAGAGCAGTGAAAAAACAGTTCAACAGAGCAGTAAAAAACAGTTCCACAGAGCAGTAATGAACAGTTCCACAGAGTAGTGAAGGAACAGTTCCACAGAGCAGAGAAGAAACAGTTCAACAGAGCAGTGAAGGAACAGTTCAACGGAGCAGTGAAGGAACAGTTCCACAGAGCAGTGAAGAAAAGTTCCTCAGAGCAGTAAAAACAGTTTCAGAGCAGAGAAGGAACAGTTCCACAGAGCAGTGAAGAACAGTTCCACAGAGCAGTGATGAACAGTCCCTACTGCTCCTAACAGACTGACATCAAAGGATGGGTCCAGTGCAAAGGACAAATTCTACCACATCTACCACAATACAATGTACAGTGTCATCTGCACTGAACCCATTTATATCAATAATTTTGGTGGAACATTTTCTATTTTTGGACATTACTTATACCAATTTACTAAGCGTGTTCTCTCCCAAAGTGACTCTACTTCTTAAACATTTCTTTAGCTCCTTAAAAATGGCAGTAAAAGGTTGAGCGATGAAATGAGCCAAGAGTGGAGAGGCGGTGCATTAAAACTCTTAAGTAAAATGTGACTAAAGGTTAGACTGGGCCGTGCGCTTTAAACGGACAAAAGAGAACCTAATTGCCACCAACTTAGAGACTGCCGGTAATTTAGAACGGGAGCCATTGCCGTTTCCCCCTGGTGAAATGTCATGGCGCGAAGGAGAGTGCGATTAAAGCGGGGCAGAGGGAGAACGCTTCGTGACAGCCACTGAAGGTACATCCAATGCTGTCATCTTAATTGCTCCAACTGTCAGTGTTACAGCCCAATTAGACAGAGCTCCTTATCGGGGCCGTCCGAGAGGAGACCGCAGCTCCACTAAGATAATATTCAAATTATCCATTCAAATATTTCAAATCAAACAAGCCGACAATGACGTTAATTATCAGAAATAGCGGCTTTCGGAAACAATCGCGATGCTTCGGCGTGGACGGCCGTGTCAGGGGGAAAGGGTGACATTGAAAGGGGAAAAAGAAAGGTGAGAATTGTGTAAAGGAGAGATATTACACTCAATCTGCACTGTCTGTTTTTGCTTCTCAACAATACACCTGCAGTTATCTTCTCTGAGGATCACAGTCTGATCACCACAGGAGGCTGGCTGTTTCAGAGTGTGTTTAACTGAGACAAATGACTAACACTTTGAATCCATTATTTATAGAGTTGTCTTTGTGGATGAAGTGCGTATGAATTCTTATTTAAAACAGTATACAAATACAAAGAATCCAAGTGGTTCATAAAAAAGACATTTTGTGCTTGCGCCTGCTATATAAGCTATGACACAGGTGGATCATTATTTTACATTTTGGACATTTTCAACTGCAATATTGATCTAAAACGACTTAATAAAAGAAACAAGTTAGCAGACTTCCCAGCTAGAAAATTACGGAGCCAAATGGGAGCTGATTCCCACCTGCAGTGAAGTTTTTTTTTTTCCATTTGTACCAAAATGACAATGCGGTGCTGCCGAATTCTATGTGTATTGCCGATTATTAAAATAAAATTGGAGAAAGAAGTAAGTATAGAGCAGTGGGCTTAAAACGGGGGTTGATTGGCGCAATGATGTCTTGAATGCAGGAGAATAAGAATTACTCAAACATGCATGAATCATTCCAAATACAATTTCAGGTGACAATCAGATGGAAACAACCATAACATGGTTAAACGCTCTGAAAAGTCCATTTGGCATAATAGGTCTGCTTTAACATCACTACATTCTCTGTATTGTATTGATGACATAGGAATATCACTCTCCTTTGAAAGGTCATACTCCTGATTCACATGTTTAGGACTGATCTCGCCTGGTGAGCATAGACTGTATAAACAAGTGGACTAAGGGAGTGTGACGTTACCCATAGCGTTCGGCAAAATAAAAACCCCAGGATTATGTTGAATACAAACATTTTAAGACCAAAATGACAAGTTTGCCAGCAACATTTACAGTGAAAAGGGTGACGGTTTCTCAATAGAAAGCAAAGTGGAGCCAGAGTCAATGGAGCCGGAAACACGCCCCCGCTCACTTCCTATTTGGAATGCGGTGGCTGGCAGGTGTGTTATGTCCATTTATATATACAATCTATGCTGATGAGGCAGTCCCTCCTATTTTCTGTTTGGATGCAAAAAGTTCTGGGACTTAACCACAGAACACAGAAACATCCTGAGTGTTTTCAGGGATGACGCAGAAGGAGATGTATTCTGTGCTCAGGGACGAGAAGCCAGCAAGTTTGAGGTGCTTTTATTCAACTCTAAAAGACATGTTTGTTGTGAGGTGAAAGGACTTTGACAAGTTTGTGGAGCCAGCCCTTAATAAATAATGATAAGGTTCAACATTCGTTATTTTCAAATTCTAGAATTGGATGTCATCCTCCCAGATGGGGGTCAAGAGCCACTTTTCCCTATTGATAATATTGTATTTTGTCATGAAATACCTAAAAATGTTGAACCTGATGATTTCTATCGGTGACTAGACACAAGAACCCGCTATATTACAAGAAAACTGTGTATTTTAACAATTATCATTTTAGCTGTCCATATTAGTATTAAATATTACTGGCCTGGCTGGTTTGGACATGTCCTACCAGGATGAGACCCCGGGGAAGACCCAGGAGGGACTATGTCTCTTGGCTGTCCTGGAACGCACCAACACCGAGAAGATGGATGGGTGAATGTTTGCGGAGCAGATCCCAAACACTCCCACAGAGTTATATAGGTCCCTGCCCTCCATCTGAAATTATGACATCATATAATTCTAGAACAAGACGTTTCTATATTACCGTAATAGTACCAATACAAGACCAAGAGAGTGAGCTGGAGCTATTTCAGAACAATACTGCCTGTGTTATTATGATTTGAGCTGCAGCTCCATAAACGTTCTCTGTAGTGGCTCACAGAGAGGGGTCAGCTCCCCTCGTGAAGTCACTCGCCCACCACAAGAACATCATTTAGGGCTTTACCTCTTCATGGTGCTTATGAGGCAGATTTATGCCGCCGCACTCCCCCATCGGGTGAAAGGTTGCCTGGGATAGGATTTGAATATCGCTGCCGTGATTTGTGGCGCTCAAAGGTGGATGAGTGGAGCTCACCTTGTTAACTCCAGCAATTAAAGTGCTGTCATACACACAGATCCAGGCCATTACAGCAGACAGGGAGGACATACAAATGAGAAGGCCCACAGAGCTGCAGAGGACTGGGCTGCTGAACACCGGGTAGCACATACTATCAGGGAGGAGACAATAACAGTCTGCTAGCATTAGACACACGCAACTATCATTGTCTGCTCATTTGATGTACTGGCCTGGGCATACTATAATATACCATGAAAATGAATCATTTAAATTGTCATGCTTACAGAGGGGGTATTGCATTGGGGTCTTAACTGCAAACACATACAGTAAAGTGCTGCTTATACAATATATCTGTACTGGGGCAAGACACATTTTGCTCAAATACATGGAAAAAAATCTGGTACAGGACATTTAACTATTGTTTTAAGTGTGATATTTACCATATCCGCTGGGGATTTTAACCAGGTAAGGAATGCAGCATGTGCGGTGCAAAGGACATAACTTAAAAAGGCTGTATTATGCAAAATTGTCATTCATTCAGTGCACCCAGTTTGTAGCGTACTGTTTTGTATCATGCTTTTGTATATTTATGGAGAGTTGTCGTGTGGGGGCATGGATGACTTAGGCTTGTGGGCGGAGCATTGGACAAATGTTACAGCTAACCATAAGGAGGTTCTAAATAGGGCCTGGGAGAGATCACTAAAATACTAAAACATGCATAGATGACATCTAAAGCCACTTCAAGCATGTTTTTAATGAGGAAAAATACCATTATAACTCACAACGCTCATTCAGTGCAAAGTGAATTCTGTTGAGTGACAAACTTTGCTGACGCATTTGTACATGTCCAGTAAACCAGTAATCCAGTAAACATTACACTGTGTTTTTGGGCAGTTTTATGACTTTGGCTCACTCACCTGGACCGGTCCTGTCCCGGCGACTCCGCTTATGGTCTTTGTGAACATGAAAAGAATACCATCTGAAGCAGCCTTTCCGTTAGCTGTTCAAATTCAGAAGAACCTTTTATATGCTCTACATGGCTAAACACATCCAAGTCCGTATATAAAAGTGTTATGTCCCTTTCGTTTAGACTTCACTGGTTGAACACCGCCTGGTCCAGAATGATATCTCTACCTAGATATCACACCAGTGAATCACCGTGCAATCAGATCTGTTTATTTCAGTGAGGCATGATATTAACAACAAACACTACTATACATGCCAAACTTTATAATGGTGACCTTAAAAACAGCCCATATGTGTGCAAGCAGTGTTTCTTATTAATAGAGGAGACTATGGCAGCCATCCCATAGTCAAATATATCCCTCCATAGTCTAAGTCTAAGCTGAACAAAAACACTTTATGCTTCTAGTATTGTCAAAACTATACAGAAGTAACTATACTTAATTTGTTATCAGTGTTTTTTGATCGGTGGGGGCAAAAAGTGAAAATTGTATTGTGCAAGTTATTAGACAGATTACTGCACACAAAGCTGTTGAGTCCTCTTTGGAAGAAGCCTGCAGACCATGGCACTCCCTGGGGCTCACTGGGCAGGACACCGGCACGATCTTCAGCCATACTCCGCTCCACCTACAGCTTTGCTTCTGTACTATTCTAAACATGGGCACAGCTCATAGATGGGATTATTGTGGATAACTTTTACAGCATAGCCCCTAATTATGGGCTTATATAAGCAGAGCATGAACACATGGTCACATGGCATCAGCTCAGCTCTAACAACACATGATCCACTCACACCCACCCAACACCAGAGTGCACCACGACAGCCAGCTTATGTTTCAACTGCGTATTTTCATACTATGACCTTATTATCATAAAACTACAACTGTGTAGTTCTGGTACTATGAGTGTATTTATAAAACTGTGACTTTATTTTAGCATATTTTATTATTTTAATGTGAGCCTTACACTCTGTCGTAGAAAAATTACTTTTAACTTTTTTTTATCTACCTCTTAAAAAGCTGCTCCCCTGTCCCCTCTGTCCCCCCTGCCCCAGGCACTGCTCTACAGCCGCTCACTGCTCCAGTGGCATTGAAGGATGGGTCAAATACAGAGCACACATTTCCCTACGGGGACATCTGTCTGCTGTACTTTTAGATTGGTACTTGTGGTAGATCTTTGACTGGACTGTTTTTGGCACTGTTGGACTAGTGTCTTCCCCCGTCTATACCCCCTGCTGAGCACATCCTTCTTCCTCTAATTACAGCTTACATGCAAACAAAGTGTGTGTGTGTGAAAGCTGTGTAAGAGACACAAACACAAAATAGGACTTCACAACTCTCATAATTACACTGAGAAGACAGACTTATTGTCTGGTTTATTGTCCAGAAATTACAGGTTTAAGTTGTGATTTAACTGTAATCATAAACAAAATATATATTTTATATAATTTTAATATTTTAAAGTACTACGGAGGTCAGACAGTGGGAGTCACTAAGGCAGCAATGGCTCATTGGTGATGAGTGTCTGTCCACCAAACCAAAAGTCAGTGGTTCAATCTTGTACCAGTGCATACTGTTGTCATGTACTAATGCACAACACTTTCCGACCTTGCCTTTGCATGAATATGGTGTGTGTGACTGGTGGAGGTTGGTGAAACCGCTGGCATATGTGGCAGTATGGCCTGCAGGCAGGTTTTTCCACTTTAAGTGATTGTTCCCATTGGCTAATCACAGTAGCTGTCAATCAATACCACAGACTGTATAAAGAAGTGGACTAAGGCAGTGCGACGCCACCCGCAGCGTTCAACTCCAGGTAAATGAAGTTCACTGAGGCTAGCAGTTACTGAAGTATCATAGCAACCAAAGAGCCAATCCAGACCATGGCTGTAACCATGGTCCCTTCCCGCCCGCACCACTTGTTTACCCAGGGGCGGGCGCTTAGCAACCCTGTCAATCAAACCTGTTGCTAACGCTTGTGGGAGCAACCTTGGGGAAAGATTTTGTCTTGCTTTACGAACAACAGAGCGAAATAAAAACACACATTTTAGACAATAAAAAATGTTTCCCTTGTGTCACTCGTCTTGGACTTTGGAAGTGACCTATGCACTTCCTGGATCCCTCTGTTGTTGCTCTGTGTCCTCCTTATGTTTGTGTTCTTGGGTTATGTTTAATAATAAAGTTGGGATTCTACACAGTGGTTTAGTGCTCTTGCTTGATGCTGCATGTTTATGGGATCCAGGATCTGTTATGATCTTGCTGTGCAGCTCAGACGCCAGTGTAGTGCCAGTGTAGTGCCAGTGTAGTGCCAATGTAGTGCCAGTGTAGTGCCAATGTAGTGCCAGTGTAGTGCCAGTGTAGTGCCAGTGTAGTGCCAATGTAGTGCCAGTGTAGTGCCAGTGTAGTGCCAGTGTAGTGCCAGGGTAGTGCCAGGGTAGGTCCAGGGTTAATCATAACGTCTTGTATGTTTCTAGATGTGATGACTCTGTGGAGCTATGTTTTGCCCTTTTTGATGTAGGCCATTGACTGTATGTGGGCCTGCGCTGTTCATCTTGGGCTCTTTTAACATGGGCCTGAGCCGTTAAGCCCTAACTCTAACCCAATGTTGACACTTATTGGGTTACTGGGTTGTGGTTTTGGGTTATTAGTTCATTATAATTGTATTTGTGTGCAACATCTCCACTCATTTTGCCACACACACATTCAAAGTCCTTCCAGGACAGCTAGAAGTAGCTTATCATCATTGCTTTTGCATGGGCTTCTTTGTGTGGTTCACTGTCTGATATCTTTGCGTTTGGGGAAAGTAATAAAGGTGATAAGAATACACAGCTGTATGGTGCTGAAGGGAGCGTGTGAGCACAACACACACTCTGTTTACCTTTAATAACAAGAGCCCAACCTGCGGCACAAAGCAACACAACACTATTACATGTGAGAGAGCCCAGGCACCGGGGCCCCGGGGCCCCTGCTCTGTGCTCCACTGCTGCTGCTTGATCCTGTTATAGTACACTATAGACAAGAGGCCTCTCTGCACACAACACTCTTTTAGTGTAGATAGATGTAGTCTTTTTCCATCTCATGTTTATGTGTCAAAGCAACATTTGGATCATTTTAAGCTTCTTTATCTTCAGTACAGATGTATTTCTTTGAGTGCTTAACGAAAACATGTGTTTGTGTCTGCTGTGTAGTTATAATCTATGATGCCCGCGGATCATTATGTTATAATTTCAACATTTTAAATCGCAATAATCTAAAGCAATAAAATCGCAATAATCTAAAGCAATAAAAGAAACAAGTCCGCTGACTTCCGTGTTGATAAACTGCGGTGCCCAAATGGGAGCTGACATCGCCATAAACGGCATCACATCAAAGTGCCACATGAATCACACAAAATGCAACTTCAAGTGTGTAAATGAGAAGGGAAAACAAGTATAACATGGTTATAAACTTTGAAAAGTACATTTTGCATAATGAGTCTACTTTAACAGTGCACATGGACACACCCCTGCACAATTATACCAGAGCAGAGTGGAAGTCCTGGGCTTGGGCAGTGCTTCCTGGAGAGGGCGTGGAAAGGGTTCTAATCTGTATGACTCAGAGCTCAGTGGAGATAATGCTATTCCCAAAACATATCTGTTTAAACAGGGCCAGACTAAGTGCAGCTATTTCAGCGCTGTATTATTACTATTTCATCACTACAATTATAACCCATATGTATATGCCTGAATGTATCGTCTGTGATGCATCTGCTCCCTCTCCCCTGCAGCCCACACACTCACGTTCAGAAAACACAATATTAGCCAAATTGTTTGTGAAAGATATCTACATCCTTCTGAGATATTCAATAAGTTATGTCCGCTAGAAGCAGCGTGTACGACAAAATAATTATCAATTTCCATATGATTAGGATATTAGGGTCGGAAACGGCATAACAGCAAACATTTGTTAGGGGCTGGTGATTGGATCAGGAGAGCGCTGTGCAGCATTAGGACAATTCAATTTCAAATCCACACACTTGTGCAGTGATATGAAAATGTGATGATTTCTGAGGACCGCGGGGCGTCCCATTATTAATATCAGAAGCAACACTGAGCAAATGTGTTTCCAGGACTATCCCAGCTCTGTGTGTATTTGTTCAACTGTATGATAAACAATCCATCTTCCACCTCTGTCACACAGACAGCTGTCTCCTAAGACTCCCCTTTCCCCAGACAGCTCCTCCAGCACCTGGTGGAGACGTGTGAGGGCCAGCACGGTCTGTCCAAGGGCCTCCTTCTGGTGGCTAAGCCTGGAACACCTCCTCAGGGAGAACCGCAGGATAAGGGTCCTGACCCTGAGCTCCGGGTGTCACACACCTGCAGAGTTGACTCTGGGTCAGTCAAAACATGCTGGGCTGTAGTAGACCACACTCAGGTCCCGGTCACTCCTGTACAGGCAGTATGCAGTGAGAAATAGAAGCACATAAATGTGACTGCAGATTGGGTGTAAGTAAGAATTACTTCTACCTGTGATATCTCCACAGGTTGGTATAAAAAACTGGAGCATCAGTTTACCTAGTTCACTAATAAAGCCTCTTTTGCACTGGCACGGTTCGCTTGGGGCTGCCTTAGATTGGATTTCCATGCACCGGGTCCAGGGGCAGGTCTCTGGTCCGTGAGACACTGACGTCATACAAACATTTTCTTTATAAATAAATTCTCAGCAATTCACAAAAAGACGTTTAGTAATTACAAGTTTGTGGTGCTGTGAGACGTGGCTAAAGCTATTTCTGCATTTATTTCACTTCTCTGCTCCTCTATGCCACGTTTAAACCTCTCTTTATGTAATGCATTGGGTATGGCTCATGTTAGATGCTTTATGCACTGTAAATATTATACTTTCGATCTTTATACGCTAGTGTCATGCATCGATAAACAACGAACAGCTGATGCTAGCACGCTAACTTTGTCTCTCCAGGACAGGTCTCTTGTATACAAATAGCTGTGGGTGTGTCTCTGACTGATGCTGCTGGGGGCGTGCTGACCTTTGCCAATGCGTTATGAAAAGTCCTGTTCAGATTATCGTTGTGAATAATTTATGCAAAACAAAGGCAACGGTCCAATTATACAGAGAGTGTGGACGCAGCTCCTCCTCTGGGGCTCGGCCAAATCAATAACCACCACAAATGTGTGCTCTTATTGCATTATAATGACGTCTGCAGCTCATATCTACACATACTCACTCAGGACACATTTGGCAGGCATGATGTTCAAGCCAAACTGAATTTACATAAATACGTTATCGTCATTTTAAAATATTAACACATTTGAATAAAATGTATGGGATATAACAACATGCAAAAATTCAATCACTCCTCTGCATTCTCTGCTCCATCTGACCCTCTTCTCTTCACCCTCTGCTTCATTTGACCTTCTCCTCTTCATCCTCTGCTCCACCTGACCCTCTCCTCTGCTCCTCTGACCCTCTCATCTGCATCCTCTGCTCCATCTGACCCTCTCCTCTGCTCCATTACCTGTTCTATTTGATACTTTTTTGTTCAGCTTGTACGTCATTTACATGTTTGGCCTAAAAAGAATGATCAGTGCTCCATTCCAGAAGCACACCCGCCCAACTGACAAACATGGTCAAACATTCTAATCACTGGTCTGTTTTGGTTGTCGTTACACTGTGGATTCCCATAGAGCGTTGATACATTTATTTATTAGATCTTCTGGAGCACTGCAGTAAGGACTTGGTGCAGGAGCGTCTCCACTGCAGCATTAGCAGAGTTCTCTCACAGATGAGGTGTCATGTAAGATTTATGCATTTTCATTTCATATAAGTGTGATTAATAAGTGCTATTAGGCAGACTACAGGCCCCTCCCCCAGCGCTGTGCAGAGGCGTGCCCTGGCCTCTGGGTGCACATGGTAAAGACATCACAGGCTAATAAACAAGTGCACCAGATCAGGCCTCTTACATGGGCATTTAAACATATACTGTGAAGAGTGAACATTTCCATGTAACTTATCAAGCATTTGTGAACAATTGTAAACCTGTAGTTAATAATGACTGCCATAACATCCTTTTAAAGCCACAGTATGTAACTTTTTAGCCATAAAATAGACCAAATTTCTCATTTTGGTTGTGTTTATTGTTCTGAAACACAAACACTTCAGCAGGTGGCACATCATCTGCATGATTCCATGGAAACAGAAAGTTAAAACCAGACTCCGTATGTTTTATGCCATACTGTGGAATATTATAGCCAAAGGAACAACATTTCCACAAAACAAGCAGGAGGCCCTTCTCCAGGCCAAATAAGAGTCAGGTTTGTGGAAATGCAAGCCCAGTCAGAATAAGGACGCAAGTTTTTCAGTGCAATAAACATGACCAAAAAAAAGAAAACATTAGAATTACAATTAACTAAAAAGTGACATACTGTGGCTTTAGGTGCAGTACTTAAAGCAGACCTATTCTGCAAAATTGACTTTTCAGAGCTTTAAACCATGTTACAGTTGTTTGCCCTCAACATTTACCCACTTGAAGTTGTATTTGGAGTGATTTGCACATGTTCTTTAACCGCTTATACTCAAGACACCATATTGCCGATCAACTCCCATTTATACCGCCACCGGTACACGCCCACTGCTCTGTACTGTGTAGTGCGTTCTTCAATTAAATCTCTTCTTAATCTGTGATACGCATAGGACTGTGTGGACAATATACAAATGTAATATATTGCTTACTTTCTTACAAAGGAGCAAAACGTTCTGTTTCCCATGCAGCAGTGGCCAGATAACACACTAAGGAAAGATAACAGCTCTGTTCTGGTCACTTTGGTTAAACATTTAGTTATCTATAGCCCCTCACTCTGTTACCCCCACTGTGGGAGAGTTATAAAATACGCACCTTGTTCGACTTTGCTTTAATTTCTTTATATATAGAATGTTTAACCCCACAGTTCTAGTAGTATGAAAACCCTGGTACAATCTCACCCTGTCAGACTCTGCCTAGACTCTGCCTAGACACAGTTTTCCAGCGTGGAAGTCAGCAGACTTGTTTCTTTTATAAAGTTTTAAATGAATATTGCGATTTAAAATTTCCAAATTCTAACATAATGATCCACGAAATGATTATAACAATATAGCAGACACAAGCACAATAGGCCTTCTTTAAATAATTGTACTTACTGAACACTTGGAGCGCTAAATAACATCCCATAAGTAACACGTATTTACAGTTCTATATTACATTTTTAACTCATCCATTAATTGTATCTATTATCTCTTGTGGGAAATGGTGGAAATGCAAAAGGACAAATGACTCTAGTTGTGTGAGAAAAGTGAAAAACAGCCAGCCGTTTAATCACACACTTTAGTAATTAGCATGAGCGGCGGTCGCACTTCCATTAGCACAGAAACCCTATGGAGAAGAGCAGGGTCTGACACCACGCTCAGCCAAAGTATCTATTAAAACCGTCTGCATATCCCAAACATGTCAGAGCGTCGGCTGCTCTGACGAGATAACCACCAGCTCTGTGTCAGGAGCACGGGAGCTGTCTTTGCCCAAAACACTGCGCCGTCACAGGGCAAAATGTAGCACTCTACTCAGTCTGAGGAGGAGCAACACAACCTATTTTGCCCACTGCTGATCTGATCCTCGGATGGTGTACTGATCTGACGAGGTGGTTCTTGGTTTCAGGGCTTGTTTAAAGTGGAACTTTTTCTCTGTAGCCTCCTTTCATACAGGAGTGTATGGCTCCCACTAAGGGAGGATTATAAAACACTGGTGCAATCTCACTTTGTTAGACTCTGCCAATTGTTTAGACTCTGTTTTGAATTTTGCTGGCCGTTGCCTTTAAGCCGACTGTATTGCTGTAACTGACAATAAAGATCTACAGAACAATTCCCATGCCTCTGCGCCTGTTTTTCATACAACAGAACAGAAACCAACACTGGGTAAATTTGCAGTTATCCATAGACAGCAAGCTGCGCTTTGTTGTGAGACGTTTACAATGTACTGTAAAGGGGCAGGCGTGAATCAGCTCCTAATACCTCACTGGGCAAATAAAATCTAAAATCATCGCAAAAATATAATTAAATAGTTACGAAATATAACCAATATCACAGTGTCCTTTAGTACATCCTAGTGGTCACTGCATCAACTGCGGTTCCGAACGTATCATTAACTTGTGCTGTTGAGCTCTGCTACGGAGGCCATGCCACGCCACACTCTCAACATGTGATTGTACAACCGGAGAGGCCAGTCAGTTGCTTTACAGGCTTGCGCTGAGGACCACAGCAGGCTCAAACAGCGCTGAATAAACCCCATGGAGGAATCTAGAGGAATCGGACATGAGGAGATTTCTAGTAAGTGTGCATGTGCAGCAGGAGACGACAACAGCAGCAACTTTCAACATAGTGTCTAAAAATAACTTGCTTTTAACTTCACGTTTCCAGTAATTAGATGTTAGTTAGTAACAGACAGTCATTTAATCAAACAGTGAGCTAATTTCAGGGCTAGTTTGTGTGAAATGGAGGATCCAGAAGCGCTGCAGTGACAGCGGCTGGTGCAGCTAGGAGCCTGTCTGGCCTGTGACCTGTGTGTTTATGAAGCAACAGCGTTAAAGGAATAACGGGACTATTACACGTGTGGTGGAACATGTGGCTGTGGAAATACAGGATGATTCTTCAGAAAAGACGTGGCTTTGATTTGCATCTGTGAGAGGTGAGTGTCAGCGCTGTTCTAACACAGGGCTGTGTTTAAGGGGACGTTTGTGACACATGAGGTGCATTAACCAGTGCACCTGTCTGACCAGTGCACCTGTCTGACCAGTGCACCTGTCTGACCAGTGCACCTGTCTGACCAGTGCACCTGTCTGTGTTGTGCTGTTAGTATCTCTTCATGAATGTACATTTTGTGTAGTAAGTGCATTGCACATCTGTAGCGCTGTCATATGTCACTCATATGTTTCTAGATGCATAATGATAATTACATAGCTAACAATAGCACTGAAGGCTCAGCTGCATAAATGAGGTGTAGGAGTAGGACAAATTTGTGAAGAAATAAATAGTCCACAGACTAGCCCTGTTTGTACAGACAGGGTCAAAGACAGTTCAAAATATTAACAAACTATGTAGGTCTAGGATTCTCTAATTTGACTTCAAATTGCTCATTATATATGCATTTAATTGTTATCGACTAAATATTGATATCCACCCCAAGTCTGCTTGTCTACCCATAAGAGTCACTGTACACTACTGCTATATGGCAGACAAAAGCACCGTATGTCTTTTTTAAGTAATAAATTATACATAGATCATTATATTACATGTTGTTCATTGTAATGTGCATTATTGGCTTAAAAAACAACTTAATAATAGAAACAGATCCATTGATTTCCTGTTCAAAATCGCAGGACTGAGAGACTCCACCTCTTCATAGTAGCATTTCACTGTAACAAGCAGCAGATTTTCATTCAGTTTTTCAGAGCACTCACCTCAAATGCAGGAGAATACAGGATTACTCAAACATGCACGGATCCCTCAAATAAAACTCTGATCTGAAGAATGGGCTTTCATCTAATATAACGATTCGCAACAAAGAGCTGCTTCGAAGAGCCAGATCGGAGATGAGCGCCATATAGCTGCTCAGGATATAATGAGGACATCAGAGGGACCTACACCACTGACCCCCGACCCATTCTGAACCATGAAAAGACACCATGGCAGACGTTTTTCTGTTTTTAAGCACTCTCACCTCACAATAAGAAGGTCCTGTATGTGATGTCCGGTGGCCTGGGATCCAGATTACACACTTCTTCAATACTTTATGAAGACACGAGTCTGGTCTGAATCTCCCTGAGTTCAGATGGGTATGATTGACAGGATTAGCCAATCAGAGACATGTCTGTATCAAAACAAATATGGCCGCTTACAAGGAAAAAAAATGTATATCACAGGAGATTGAAAAATATTGCGGATTTCAGTCAATGAGTGAAACATTTCACTCTTAATCTGAGGAGAGTAAAATTAGATTTTGTTCAAATGTTAAATAACCAATGAGTTCTTTCGTTTCACATGTCACTGACATAAACAAATCTGACTGAATGGCTACGCTTGGCTCTGGCTTGAGAAGCGACAGAGGGAGTGGGGACCAGACTGATATTCCTCTGTATAAGAAATACATTAATATAATTATGAACCTGCCGGGAAATTCTGGTGGAGTTATACCAGGGAGGTGCACAGATGGAGCTCAGCACCTGCCCCTTTGCCTTAAGTGCCCTCAAAGAATTTCACTGCCGCTCCCTCTCCCCCTCTGTCGCTCATGTGCGGTAGCCTGTCGCACCTTCCAGAGTCCGCCTGTGTGCGTTAAACTTAACAACACATAGAGCCAAATCAAAGACTGTAGGAACAGGTTAGAGTCCATAAAGACGTTCTACATCATCTAAGCTTTTAGCCAGTTTTGTTTTTTTTTGTTTTTTTCTGACAATCTGCCTCTTATTCACAATGTTATGAGCAAAACAGCTGATGAAATAATGCGTCTGTAAATTCAATAGCGCAAGTATATCGTGGTGATGCACAATTTCTTGGAAAAAGATCAGCTGAACTCATTTAAGCAACATAACACAAAAACAAACACCTCGATTACAGGAAATAGCAATTATTTTATCAAAAAGCTCCTGGTGGAGGACCCCCCCAACCCACCCACACATGGTCCTTTTTGGCTCTGTCTCTGTAATTTCTGTTATATTGTTATTGGTCTCTCAGCTCACACCTAAATTCATTTAAAGCAATATGGAAAAGTGCCTTTTCTCTTGGTTGAACCCCTGGCCCTCAAAATGTCTGTGCACGTTCCTGAGTTGCACAGTTATTCTTCCATCCATCTAAAACATGCACGTCAATCTGAATCTGCCAGCTAGGTATTATAGACTAAAGCTACCTCCAGATCTGGATATTGGTCCCTCACAGCTTCTGACTGGCTGCCCGTAATAAACCAAAATAAAATGTAACCTCATATTGAGTCAAACAAGCGGTGGGTGGATTGAGAAGCCAACTTAAGCAAGAGACTTTCAAAAATGTTGCTCAAGTAGACGTAGGGGTCCAAGAAAGTCCAAGAAAGTAAGATAAAAAGTATTTGAGGAAACTAGTATTTAAGTAGAGCTGGAAGCGTAACTGTCTAGAAGTAACATCTGATTTATAATTTTAAGTGACTGTAATTTGATTTTTTTTTTTAGACTTTTATGTTCTTAAAAACGTGAAAAACAGAAGTAGTTCATTAAACAGTTTGCAGTGGTTTAAAGTTATTCCTCACTTACCTTATGAATTCAGAGCATTTTAATTATTCATCATGATGAGTTTCTAACCGCTTTTCACAGTTTCCAGAGTGGAGTTTTGCCATGACACTAAACCTATCAACATATGCTTTCCAATTAGGTGCAGACAGCACAAAGCAGACTTATTTTGACCTCAAGACCTGCTTATATAATATATACTGTATGTACTGGAGCAATACACATTTTACTCAAATACATGGGAAGAAACTGGGTACAGGGCCTTTTAACGATGCACAAAATATAAATCATTCAAAGTGTAGACCATAAAAATTTGAAAAAAAAACAAAAAAAAACTAAACAAAACACTAAATCATATCTGAAGGAGCAAGAAACACAAACACTGAAGCCCTTAAATACTGAAGCTGCCTGGACCAGACGCTGACAGCTCATGATTGAAGTCCCTGTGTGCTGATGGAGAGAGGTGTTCACTTCTTTCATTTGGCTTGATTTGGCGACACATAAACCTGCGTGCTCCGTAATGGGCCCTCATCCATAATGCGGATAGAGGAGGACGCTGATCTGCAGTGAAGGGACAGACATATGATCATCTGCGGGCCGGCTGCTGTGGTGTTGTGGGGGCGGGTGTGTGTGTGTGTGTGTGTGTGTATCTGTGTGGGGAGGGGGGTGATGCACGGAGCACCCAAGGGCCCCAGATGTGAGCCTGTCCTCAGTGCACTATCTTTTGTCTCTTTGTGACATGTTTTATTTTTTTGCATTTGCTCTCTTCTGTGCATAATATGTCATAATTTAAAGGTCCTATACCTGACAGCTCTAGTTCAGGGAAATATAGTTTTAACCTTGCAGTGTATTGTAAATATTTAAAGCAGAGCTTTTAACCATGTTATAGTTGTTTCCCTTCCCATTTACCCTCTTGCAGTTGTATTTGGAGTGATTCTTGCATGTTTTAGCAATCTTCAATCACTTATTTTCAAGATGCCATATTGCTCAATCCCCGTTTTCAACACCACCGGTACATGCCCACTGCTCTGTACTTACTTCATTCTCCAGGTTTTTCTAAGAGGACGACGTGTTATGTTAGAACCCTGATAGAGGAACATCTCGCATTCCCAATGTTACTGTTGCTTTCAATTCAGATTAGTTCCATACATTTTTGGAAACAATCTCAACACCTATAGAGATCCATCTGATAAATCCATTTGCTGATTGAAAACAATGAACATGTTTATAATCTCTTTTTTTAGAGGAAATTAAAAAGCGATTGCAGTCGTTTGAAGCTAACAAGTTTGCAAGCATGGATCTATGGTTGTTCTGCACATATTTGATACAGTTTGTGGTTAAACATACACTTTTGAAAAGTAACTGTCTCTTGTTTAATGAATGAGGAACAAAAACAAAGGTAGAAATCAGCTGTGAAGCTTCCCTCATTTTTATTGCCCAAGCAAGTTATGCCCATGGAAATATAATAAGATCTGGAAGATGAACCAAAGATGGTGTATTGTTTTCAATGGCCTGTGCTCATTGGCGCGAATTGCCAAAAAAGTTGTCAGAAACACTGCAGCGTGTGAGCAGTTCTGACCAATCAGAGCGATAGTTGCTAGAGTGGAGCTAGCGTGGGCTCAGAGCAAGGCTTGGCTAAATCTTACAAAGCTAACTTTTAGGCGCTTTGCAGATAAAAAAAAAAAATAAAGTTAATGTTGTGAAAATAGAAAGGAATCCCTACAAAACCCGACCTTTGTGAAAGCTGTGGATGCCCTGTGTTCAAAGTTCAAACTGGATTCAAAATGCATTGTGTTCTATGGGAGAATTCCAGGAGTTCCGGCCCCGGAAGCTTCAGTGCCTAACGGCCACTAATCGATATCACACGGGGACAGAGGAGGAGTGTCTTATACATTTCTTATTATAGATCCATCATCTGCATTGGTGGCTATGCTAGCAAATGTTAATTTTTGAGAATTTATTTTTCACAATCAGGTTAAAGTTAGGGTTAGGTTTAAGTTTAGGGACAGTTAATTTGGTTAAGGTTAGAATGTACGGACAGAACTGCGTTGGGGAATGACGCGTGAAGCTTCTGGTTGGACCCGGAAGTGACATCATCAATTATATTCGAAAACTAAAAAATTCATAAAATGCAATTCTTGTCTCATTTAAGCACAATGTGAAATCGGTTGAACATTTGTAAAAGCATTAGAAACACTAATTCGGATCAGAACACGGGGTCAAGGCTGCTCTCCGACGCCGCAGTCAAAGTTAGCTTGTTTTAAGTGGTTCATTGGGATTTCTATCACAGGCCCATCTCCAGACACTGACACTCTAATCTGTGCTGCATCAGGGCATAAATTACAGATCTCTCTCTTGGCTCGGGGCTTTGTTCGGCCGGATAATACCGTCCTACCGCGGCGCGCGCTGGAGTGGACTGACAAATAAAGAGTCGCGCACAAAGTGGAACTCGCTGTGCTATCGGACGAGAAGATTATCACTTATGAATCTCTCAGAGCTCAGAGGAATGTGCTGGAAATATCAATATTTCATCTCTAGCCCTCTGCTTTTCTGGACACAGCATACGAGAGGAATTATATTGCTCATAATAATACACACGCAATTTTAAGATGTGTAATTTTTTTTTAGAATGAACACAGGTGTATCACAAAAGACCTGGTACAAACCATCTTGGCGGGTCCTCACTACCAGAGGTGGGTAGTACTGGGTAGTTACATTTACTCAGTTACCTTTACTTTAGTAACTTTTTGAAGGAATTGTACTTTTCAGAGTACTTTTCTTTTCATTTAAGTAACAGTACTCTTACTTGAGTAAACATTTGGTTATTGTATTGTTGTTATATGGTTGACAAAAGCTTTATACTGACAATATGAAATAATCTGAACATTTGTGTTTCTTGCACTGCTCCTTCAGATATGATTTACCCTATTTTCCGGGCGGTAAATAAGTTTCCGGATGGTAAGTCGCTCCAGAGTATAAGTCGCATCAGCCAAAAAATGCCTAATAATGAAGAAAAAACATATATAAGTCGCATTTTTTGGGGAAATTTATTTTACAAAATCTGAGACCAAGAACAGACATTTTATCTTTAAAGGCAGGCTAATAATAATAATAACAATAAAAATAGAGAAGAACAGGCTGAATAGCAGTACAACACACTAATGTAACACACTTATATTTATTCATCTACTTGAAGCATAGACAACAAACTGAATATGTGTCTGGTATGTTAACGTAAGATATTAACAGTTAATCAGATAACTATGCTAATGTAACACATTTATATTTATTCAGCTACATGAAGCATAGACAGTGAACTGAATACGTGTCTGATATGTTAACGTAAGATATTAACAGTTAATCAGATAACTATGCTAATGTAACACATTTATATTTATTCAGCTACATGAAGCATAGACAGTGAACTGAATACGTGTCTGATATGTTAACGTAAGATATTAACAGTTAATCAGATAACTAAAGCATAAAAAACAAGATAACAAGTTTACTCTCGATCTCACTCCAAATCACTAAATCCATTGAATTCTTCATCTTCGGTGTCGCTTCCGAACAACTCCGCCAACTCTGGAGGTAGATGAAGCGCCGCTTCCACTTCTGCGTGGCTGTCATACTGGGACACAAGCCTAGAGCGCCCTCGTGCGGTTGTCAGTGTGACAATAACGAACATGTGAAAATATATATTCTTCTGAGTATAAGTCACACCCCCGGCTAAACTATGAAAAAAAGTGTGACTTGTAGTCCGGAAAATACGGTAGTTTGTCTCATGTTTGTGTCTATACTCTGAATATCAGACTTTGTGCATTTTTGAATGTTTTGTCTTTAGCATTAAATCATTGATATACCGCTTTATAAATCTAATTATAAATCAGATGTTGCGTTCGGACAGTTACTATTTAAGTTACTTTTTTACTCTTACCTGAGTAATTTCTTGGACCACTACTTTGTACTTCACTTGAGTAATATTAGTAACGTACGTTAAGTACGTAAGTAACGTTACTCTTACTTAAGTAAATTTTTTGGCTACTCTACCCACCTCTGCTCACTGCAGGTTATAAATGCATATTGTAGACTGCACCGGGCCCTGGGTAAATGAGTGCCCATTACCCCCCAGTCTAACACCCCTGATCAAAGATGGTGTCGTATTGAAACAGTGGCAGAAATGTGACTGTGTGATCAGTTCTGACCAATCGGTGTGATGTCTGCTAAAGAGAAGCCAGCGCGAGTGGACAGCAAGGCTTGGCTAAATCTTACAAAACTAACTTTTAGACGCTTTAAGGATTTAAAAATGTTAAAAAGTTCATGCTAACAAGAGGTTCTTCAAAATCTGACCTTTGTGAAAGCTGTCGATGCCCTGTCAGCCGAACACAGTTTGATACATGGTTGAGTTTATCCAGATTACTGAAGGAGAGCTCTGACTGGACAGTTGCCTTTTCCACTCACAGGCTATGTTCATGCACATGCTCACCAAAATCTGACTATTATCTGATTTCTGGACCTTTAAGATTATTTAAGATTATTCATGGCATTAAAACTGAAAATTCTGATGTGAGTAATCAGAAAGACCATAAACAGAAAGAAATCAGATGATTTTGCTGTTCACATGTCAGTTTAATAATCCAGTATCATCCAAAAATCTGGGAATAATCAGATTTTGAAGCCACTGATGTAATGGCTACACTTAATAAGATTTGACAAGAGTTTCATTATTTGACTTGTATTATTGTGTGTCTGTGCTGCCTGACTAGCAAATGTCTGCACTGTGCTGTGTAGATGGATGAACTGAGCCACACACAGGGGTTTGCCATTAGAGAGATTTACTGAGTGAAACACAAAAATATCAGAATACAGTTACTCCAGGTCTCACAATTACACACATCTCCCCTTTGCTTATGATCATATAGTTTACACTTTTTGACAGGTAAACCTCCCAATCAAGACAATTAAAATTTTTATATAAACAATAAATCATGTACAAAAGGTCCGTGTGAATTACATTGGATGTTGGTTCAATAAAATACTCACTAGTCAATACTCACAATTCTGCACATGTCTGCAGAGACATAAATAAAGAGCACCACACACGCGTGAGACTTACTAACAGTATTTTTATTTTTTTTTCTAAGTGCTCTATTTACATTAAAAAAAACAAAAAAAAAAAAAAAACACTACTTCACACATCTATGGCCCACAAGAACAATTTAAAAGCCCTTATGTCAATTTTTCTGTTTACACTTAAATCATGCGAGCAACTCTGCTGCTTACCTCACCTCTGCTTTCCTCATAGCAACTGAGGAGTAGGGGTGGGAGTATTGATATAAGTCAATCAATATCACTTTATTTGTCCCTGAGGAGTTATTTAAGCACATTGAGCAGTAAATTACAATGATAATAGAAAGCTCAAACAAAAGTCTGATCCCATATCAGATCCCATGTCAGGGCGTTGTCCAGCGTGGATGCTCTGGAAGGTGTGTAGCCCTGTCAAGGAACTGCTGATCCACTCAGGGGCCATATGCCGTGAGTTTCACTGGTGCTGTGAACGAGTGTAGAGAGACTCTATGAGATGCACGCAGACTATAGTCTAGGTAACTGTCTGGGATAAATGTAATTAAATGTAATGTTTCAAATGCTATTGCTATTGATCTGGTGAGTAATGGCCTGTGTTTTTCATGTTACAGCCAGCCACTGCTGCCTTGTTTTTGCTTGTTTTGCCTTTGTTTCATATTAACTTGGACTGAGGTTGATTTAATATATTTTGTGTGTCTACACCTGTGGTTAGGTCTGTGAACTAGATTTAAGCATAAACCTATTCTCAACATAGCAACATCCACCCTGATCCACCATTTAAGATCTTAGGAGGAAGGCATCTATTGTATTTTTCTCAAGATACATTAGTTCGATAAGAATATACCTGTTATTGGCAATGTTAAATAAAACCCCTACATTTTTCTACTTTTGCCTCTGTATCTCTGAGACTTACTTGTGATTAATGGGTAACCCTTGGTAACTTATTGGTAGTGTTTATGTGAATTGAAATATTTCTTTTGGTGCAAGTTCCAAGGTGGTGTTTTAGACAAGTATATTTTATTTAGTTCTGCCCTGCATCATCAACTCACAGTTCTGTCATGTCTGAGTATCTACAGGTTATGCTGTGGTCAAATGTTAGAACAGAGTCTAAAAGTTATGGAAAACATAGCTGGCACCAAAAAAAACAAAAACAAAAAAAAAAAAAAAACCTGAATATCTCCTCTCTGCAAACACATCAAACATGTCCCAACCATTTTGAACTGGGCTGGGCTCCTGCTCTCATCACACATGTTCTTATAGACCTGTTTGGTATTCCACATGAGTGAAAATATGGCGCTGAAAAAAGACATTGAGATGAGGTGCTGACGTCATCAAAGAGGATGTGAGTGCGCTGAGTTCAAACGCAGGCTCACTGCTGCAGCCTGTGCCTGGGCAGCTCTGATAAGACCTCTGTCAGTCAGACTCAGGCCAGGGCACACACACACACACACACATATGCACATATGCACACACACGCACATACATGTACACACACATGCACACAGCACACATGCACAGCTCCACTCCATAGGTTTACATTAGAACACCGCATAATGAGGAACAATAAGACCCAGGCTACACGGCAACTGTGGTCCAGAAAACGCAACCATTCACATCTAATTCTATCTGCATTTAGATGTAAACACTGAGGTGTGCTGCGCTGCATTTTACTGTGGGAGTAATCTTACTTCCTGTTTACAACTGGGGGGATAATTTTTTGCTCATAAGATAAGAGAGCTTTATGTGGGGAAATGGGGAAATTCCGGTGTTGCAACGCACAGTTTAAGAACAGCAAGAGAAAAGAAATAGGCACTCAAAAATCAAGATAAATAAATATTAGAAAATAGACTTAAACATAACACTGTGCACGTATAATAAAATAAAAAGGGGCTACCGCACTATTCTGAACAGTAAGTGACTCTGACTATTATTATTATTATTATTATTATTATTATATTATTATCTACAGTGCAGTATAAGAACAGCATAAACAGCAGGTAAAGTGATTATAAAGGATTCACATAATGTTACAGTATTGCACATGATTGACTACAATCATTGGCTACAGGAGGATGACACATGTAGAGCTCGCACTGCTCATTGTACAGTCTGACAGCAGCAAGAGGGGCACAGCGAGGGGCATTTTTGGGGCACTCTAAAGTATAAATGAGTAATAATATCATTTCTGAAGTAAATATAAATGCAAGAGGTCTAAAAGAGCACAGATCAGTTTGTCCAGTGTTAATGATCACAGAATGGCTTCCGCTCGCCAAAGAAATGACCTCTTTCCTAGTTGTTACTGCAGATTGAGCACACAGCTTGTTGCTGCGTAAAAGAGAGGCTTATCTCATATCAAAACATTGCAGATTTGTGAAAACTGGTGGCCGTGTAAAAGCCCTTAATTGGTCAGGAGATTGTGAAGATGGCTGAAGATAATAGTATGGAAAATGTGTGCAGGGAAATTTCATACATCACCATATTGTGTGAGATTTATATAAATTACAGTTTAATGCACACTACTGCAGGCCCACCGGAAAAGATGAGGGTGCAACCATGCATGCCAATTCCTTTCATTAAACTGTGTGATCCTGCACATCATTTTTATTGAGGTGGTAAATTATTAAAGAGGGGGTATTTTACGTCTATGGGGTATTAATTGCTAAAACATAATATATTTAGAGCACCATGTTACCTTTTATTGTTTTAAAAATGCTGTATTCGCCAAAAACAGCGATTAACATGTTTTTATACATTTCGCTTTCATTTTTGATGCTCTGAGGCTCCCCTTCCTTTGCTCCCCGCATTAAGTCACTCCCCCTTCAGAGCGCTATTACAACACAATCAGCGTGCATCCTGCTAATGAAACTACTGCACATCACATCAGGTTTGTCAAGTTGTTGTGTACAGTTTTGTATCATGGTTTTGTATATTTATGGAGAATTGGGACAGCCAGTACAGATACTGCATGAACATCGGGGCAATAGGCGCCATATTTATTCTATCAACATGTTTTTTCTATAGCCTCATTTCCACTGGCACGGTTCACCTGGGGCCACCTTGGCGCGGAGGGGGCACCCCCAGTTGGGGAGCGTTTTGATTACAAACGGCCCAGGCCGCTTTTGGGCGAGACACAGGTCTAGCAAGACACACCCAAAGACATGACGTGGTCGCAGAACAGCTATAAAAACATCGGTGCTACTGGAGCATCAACACAAATCAACAGCGACACAATGAGCTCGCGAGGATTGGGACTGGATATGCCTCCACACAGTCATTGGAGGATCAGCAGTCCGCCAATAGCGGCACGCATGACATTTCTCAGATAAATGGTAATTATTGAGATTGTATAAAACAGATATAAAAATAAAATAATAGGTTCTCACCAGACGCTGACTTGATCTTGTGATATACCTCTGTATTTCCAGTGATGGCAACCTATATGTTGAGCGGATATGCTTTGCAAAACTGGTTCACCCAAAGGACAAAGCCCCAAGCCATAAACAAAGCAATGTGGTCTACTCCATTCAGTGTAGTGAAGACTGCAGTGAGTGTTATATTGGAGAAACTAAACAGCCACTCAATAATAGAATGTACCAACACCGTCGCGAGAGCTCCTCTGGACCCCAGTCTGCCGTAAATCACCAGCTCCTCTGGACCCCAGTCTGCCATAAATCACCATCAAACGTCTTCACTCGTACAACTTTTTGCCCAGTTGACAGATTTTACTTTTGGCTTTTACTATGGATCAGACCTGGACGACTGAGGGAGAACACAGACATCTTCGTAAAACTGCCCTATCCAGCTGTTTCCTGTTTACTCATGCACGCCACTCCCATCAAGATAAAAAAATATTACATTTGCAGTGTATAATGCAACTAGCACTAGCAAACCCAACGCGTTAAATAAAGAGGGGTCAAGTCGCAGCATAGAGCTGCAGATAAATGAAATAAATGCATAAAAACTGGCGATAAACCGGAATTAGTTTAGTGTGACCCGAAGCCGTACCCAGAGCATGGAAACACAACTTGGCTGGAGTTGCTGCTGGTCCACCAATGACTGTGCAGGGGCGTGACTAGCACCGCCCCCCGCAAGCCGGTCCCAGATCCCACGCATTCCAGACCCCTTTGGAAGATAGTACCTCCAGCGGTCCGCTTTGGACCCCTAAAAGGCAGTACAGATCGCTTTATGCAGTGGAAACAGGGTCTGTACTGTACCGCTCTGTAATGGCCCTATGGAAACAAGGCTTATATTACTCAAACATGCATGGATGACATCTAAAACCTATTTAAGAATGTTTTTGATGTGTGTACTTGATCATAGTTTATGTTATTATTCATTGTTTTATGATTATGCTCACTGACAGTAGCAATGAAACATATTCAGATTCTGATCAAAGGATACATTGCATTTCAATAAAGTTAGCATCAAGTTAGCTTCTTCTGCAAATTACTGGTTTGTGCAGTTGCCATGCCCACAGTTAATGGGATTTATATTTATTTTCTGAGTATTTGAAAAAAAAAAAAAAAAAAAATCTTCTTTTATCTTCTTTTATTAATCTTCTTTTAAGAAATCTTTATTTTATTATTTTGTCAAGTACTTTTAGTTGAGTAGTTTTAGAAAAAAACACTAATAGATTCATGCACAGTAGACACTATTATCAATCTTGAATTTAAAAAGATGGTATGATGCAAGATCGATTTTTTTGAGCTTTCTACCATGTAATAATGTTTTTCCCTCATCAAAAACATGCCTGAAGAGGTTTTAGATGCCATCCATGCATGTTTGAGCATTTTAGTGATCTCTCCCGGGCCCTATTTGAACCCTCCTTACGGTTAGCTGTAAGATTCTGTGAAATGCTCAGCCCACAAGCATAACAATTCTCCATAAATATACAAAAACATGATACAAAATTGTGTACAGTACAGTACTAGCGTCATTAGCGGGATGCACACTGTGTTGTGATAGTGCTCTGAAGGGGGAGTGACTTAACGCGGAGAGCAAAGGGCCCCCTCCCTTTGCTCTTTGCATTAAGTCACTCCCCTTTCAGAGCACTTTTCACTTTTGTTTTAACTCAGAGCGTCAAAAACAGAAGTGAAACTTACAGAACAAAAGAGAAACTTATACAACATGTTAATACTTTGTTTTCCGCGAATACTGCATTTTCAAAACAATAAAAGGTACCATGTTGATCTAAATATGTTTTGTGTTAGCAGTTAATACCACATAGAAGTAAAACACCCCCTCTTTAATGAATCTCTGTGTACGTTTTCTTGTGCGAAGCTATAAATACGTCTGTGTTTGTGCGTCTGTCTCCTGCGAACGCGTTTGGAACATTTAGCGGAGCAGCAGTGTCAGCTTCCCCCCGGAGAGTTCCACTTAACATGCCAATAAATACAGGTACAAAAGAAAAATTAAAAAACACATTTTCAATCCAACGCTTTCAGTGGTGCCAGGTTTGTTCTCAGCCTTCCAAATGCACTTTCTCACCTGTGAAACAAACCATTACAGCGCGCTAATC
>KN484202.1:525-34451 GCA_000787095.1 Periophthalmodon schlosseri | reverse complement strand
CCCAAGTCCCTTACTTCAAAGTGTTTAAAAATAAACTATAAACACTTAAACATTGAAACAAAATGCATAAACACATTAGAACAAAAGAAAACTTAAACCAGTTCTCCCCTTCACATGGTCCAGCCCACGACCACACCCAAACCTTTAAAAATGGCCGACATAGGGCACGCCCCCTCTTTGTCTGGACCATGTGGAGATTCAGGTAAGATTAGCTGCAGGTGTGAAACTGAATTGACTAAATGTAAACCAAATAAACTCTTTAAAGTAACAAGTGTAAGTGTTGTGTTTACATTAAAAGATAGACTAACTAAAAGACTAAACAAAACAAACCCGGGATAGTTATGCTTAGTTGTTTAGTTGAATATTGAAAAATGATAGAAAATGAATAAATGTGTGAATGTAAAACAAAATTAGGATAAGATTAAAAGGGACAAAGGCCCACTTTGTCACATGGCCGCTCTGTGCTTCCATCGCGCTTAACTGTTGTTTGCACTTGAATGCTCATTCGCCTTGTTCGTGCCGCTCAATCAGCTCGAAATGCAAAAAAACGCTTCACGCCGCCCGTGCGCCAACATGTCTCTATATAGGGTTAACATGGGAATCACTCGCGCAATACACGCGTGCCACGTTCAGTCTGAACCTTTATGCATTCAGAGCATCCTAATTATTCACCACAATAAAAGCGTTAAAAGCGTTTTTCTCAACTCTCGGAGACCAGAGCAGAGTTTTGATGTTATAGTAATGCTAATGCACAATTGCTGATTATTGGGCAATAAAATGTTTTATACTTAGATGCAAACATTAGTCAGTGGGCTTATTTTAGCCTCAAGAAGTACTGGGGCAAGACACTCAAATATATGGAAAGCCACTTAAAGTTACACTAAACCAGTGACAATAATCATATATTTTTTCTATTTTGTTTTAGGCAAAATTTTGGTGAATTCCATGATGGGCATTAGCCGCTCCGCCATCTTGGTCGCTTCATATCTCATGATCTTCCAAAATATGTCCATCTTAGAAGCTCTCACCGCAATCCGCAAAAAACGCCCAATCAACCCCAACGAAGGATTCATCAAACAGCTACGAGATCTGAATGAAACTTTGATGGAAGAAAGGGATGACGATGACGATACGCTAAGCCAGTGTTCTGTTATCGATGCTAAAACGCGAGCACAGATATTTGGGGAAAGCTACACAGAAGAGGAAGAGGAGTTTGAGGATGGGCAAAGCATGGCTGAAGCTAAAGCCCATTCGATTATGATGGATGAAGAGGAGGATGGAGCTAGTGTGATGAGTAGCATACCGTCGCTAGCATCTTCGGCTGCGGCGGAAGCATTGAGAAACGGGTTGATACCGAAACCGGGTGTTAGCAACAATGAAGAGAAGTTAGTTTTGCCACAAGATGGAGACGAAGAGGATTTTGATGATGATGAAGGATTGGATAGCATCATACGTGAGTGGCAAAAGCGTAATGAGAAATACCAAAATGCCGACTGGTTTGAAGCGCAGTTGAATAGCGACACAGAGGACGATTTGGATGATAAATTGGTGAACAAAAAGTCTAAAAGCGCAGATTTGGAGAGCGTTACGAGCGAAGACGTGAGATCAGTGAAGGAGAAATTAAAACGTAGAATGAGGCAGAAAGACGAGTTGTCCGTTGCCTCAAGTTGTACGAGTTATTCTGATTTATGGAAGCAACGGTTGAAAGAAATCGAAGAGCAAGCGGCTGCACGATATCGTAAAAAAGAGGAGAAAGGAGAAGAGGAAAAGAAAGAAGAAGGAGCTAGTAAAAGAATTGATGACGAAGTTGAGAGCCTTATGTCCGATACAACTTCAATGTATAATTTTTGCCAGAAGAACAAAGAAAGCATGACGCCATTGGAGAGGTGGAGGGTCAAAAGAATCCAGTTTGGTTGGAATAAAAAAGATCGGGAGGACGGTGAGAAAAGTAGCGTCGTTAGCAGTGAAGAAGGTGATGAGGAAACGCCTAAAAAACGTCTCGAAGATGTGAATTTAACCGCATATCAGTCGTGGAAGCTTCGTCAGCAAAAACGTCTAGGATTGGATGAAAATAACGATGATCTTTTGGAGTTTAGTCGCACCGAGGAGTCAACGAAAGCGGCAAAACGTAGGCAAAGACGAGAGGAGATATTGGAGCGATCGAAAAAGAATTTGGAGGAAAGTCAGTCGATTTGCGGATGGGAGACGGAGAGCTGTGTTAGCGGAGGAACGATACCGCTATCAGCATTCTGGGCAGGAGTTACAGCACCACCTAGCGTCCAAAATAACGACGACAACATTTCAATGATAAGTGGAAGATCGTCAAATATATCGTCCGTGTCGCAAGCCAGGAGTGTTAAAACTGTACAGTCGAATGCGCCGCCAATAATCCCGCCAATTTTGCCTGTTCCAACCGTGCAAGGGCCAAGTGGTGAGCCTATGGTGAATCTAGCTAGCATTCAAAACTGGATCGCTAATGTTGTCACGGAAACGATAAAACAAAAAACAACAGAGATGAGTTTACCGCCATCAAGAGCCGGTTCTGAGGTTAGCTACGGAGGAGGAGCAGCGGCTAGCATCCTATCAGGGCAAAGAATGGAGTTTGATAAGACATCAATGCTAAGTGGAGCTAGCGGCGGAGCGTCGTATCTTGGTGCTAATCGCGCTAAAGCTGATTCGGTGATTTCAGGAGCTAGCGGGGCCTCTAGACTGACTGGTCAAGGATCTATTCTAGGATCAACTTTAGGCTCGAGTTATGAATCAAGTCTTGGTACGAAAAAGAAGAAAATTACAACTACAAGCGTTCCCTTGTTTAGCTTGTTCCAAGATGAGGTTGATTTGAAAAAACTAGACGCAATCGATAAAGATATCAAATCAGAAATGCGTGAAAAGATGGACAAATATGAGAAAAAGAAGATTTTGGAAGACAACAGACGTAGCACTTTGTATAAGAAGAAAAAACCAAAAGGAGAGGATGAAGACGAGGAGGAGGAAGAGGAGAGGAAACGAAGGGAGGAGGAGTTTCTGCAGGAAGCGAAGAAAAAAGATAAACCAGTAAGAAGTTTTGGGCAATCTGGCTGTTTAAATCTTAACCCAGCGCTTGAAAAAGAGAAAAACACTAGCATCGATGATTGGCTAAAAAGCGTTAGACCTCCACCAAGAAAAACGCAAGAAGAAATTGATGATCTCTACGACGATTTGGATGCATCTGCTTCTGAATTTGGATATCCAAATTCAAGGCAAGACTACGAAGATGAACAAGATAGCTATGGGTCAAGATACAGGCCCAGATTTGGCGATAACGATGGCGATTTTTCGCATAATTCAGAGAGGGGAGGCTTCGAAACAAGGGAGAGGAGGAGAGAGGCGATTGCGGAGGAGGAAGACGATGACATTTCCAGTTTTATCGCGCAGACGAGGCAGAGGATCAGAGCGAGAGCGATGGCCGAAGCGGAAGATGACGAAGTTTTGAAAGCTTGGAGAGAGCAGCAGGAAGCAAAGGCGCACAGAACAGGAGGGAGTGAAGACTAAAACTACAAAACATGAACTATGTGGACTAAACCAAGGACCACAACTGGATTCATATCAAGGAGTGAATCTGGAATATGACAGTTAGAGAGTTCAATTAGAACAAAAAAAAGACATGGGCCAGAAATAAAACTGAAGTAAGTGATAGAAAGTTTCAGCTTTATTATGTGCATAACATTTTCAGGATGTAAACACTAAATCCACGTTTTTGCTACTAATTTGCTACATTGTTCCTAGTCATTTTTGGCAACGTTAGTGCAGACTAGGTATGTTTGCAGCTTTCTGGTCAAAAAACGGCTAAATCTAAGTGTGTGCTGCTTTCAGTGGCCTCTGCGATTTCCAGTAGTTGGTGACATCACTAAAGACTGCCCTGACTGCAGCCAGGTGTTTCTGATCACAAACACCTGGCCGCAGGGGCGGAGTTTGAAGTGTGGATACCTGTTAGACCAATCACACTGTTTCTTATACCCAGAGACCCCGCTCCTCCTCCCCCCTTACTTCCCCCTCTAGTCCCCCAGGTACTGCCCAGTTTAGCAACTCTTTAAAATGTGGTTGTGGACAGAGTTTTGTCCCATTTTAATCACTATGGCAACCGTCCTAATTTCTCATCATTCTGAAACCCATGAATATTGTGCTCATATGTGTGATGTCATTAGGTGGTTCTCCTGTGTCCAGGCTCAGGCTCATTTTCATCATTTTAAGCCTCATTACTGTAGTAGGTAGTATTTTGTTAATGGGCCTTATTTTTTCCAAAGTTGAATTATATTGTTATTAGCAGCTCCACGTGAAATGCCTGGTGGGAGGCAGGCCACCTGCATGTGTGCATGTGAGGAAGTTAAGACATTCTTTGGAATGTCTGAGGCATAGTAATAACATCTCTATGGAAACAAGCAAGTGCCCTGCCCTCCACCAGGCCAAATTATGTGTTAGCTCTGTGAAGAGGCAATCCTGCTTTATGTAAGAATGCATATTTTTCTGGGTAGTTTAGTGCAATAAAGACTTATATAATAAAATAAATGTATTTATTTTTTAGTTTGTTTTTTGGCTGAAATCTCACACAGTGGGATTTTTTGCAATCTCAATTTAAGATTTAAAGTATGAATTTTGTTAATTGTTTAAGTTAAAATTATTCTAGTGTTTTACACTGGGAAACTACAGAGTGAAACTGTGAAATGTGGATTGTTCTTTTTATTATTTGAATAAATAAAAGTTAATAAAATGTATTTGCTTGTTGGATTTTGTGTTTATTGAGCCTTAGAGCTGCTCGACTAAAGCACCAAAAATCATAATCAAGATTATTTCAAACAATTAATTCTACACTGTCAAAATGAACCAGAAGAAAGTATACAGCTAATATAAGTAGTACTGTTCCACTGTGGATTACACAAGTTTGCTTTTAGGGCAACAAGATTCAAGATTCATTGCAATCTAATTAAATAAATAAATAAAAATCACAATTTGGATGTATGCAATGAGCAAATCACAAAGACTGGGATTTTTGAAGTACCATAATTTCCTCCACAAACAACACTGCATCTCATCTTATTGTGCATAAAAGCTGCTAACCCTGTAGTTTAGATCTGTACAAACATGCTCTGAAAGGTGATTCTTGTATTCGTTTGTCACTTCATATTTCAGTCTTTTTGTCAGTTCTTCTAGACGTGTTTAAAATGTGAACCTTGAACAGAATTTTATTATTAGAACATAAATCACAAATCTAATCACAAACCCAGTTCTAGTCTGAACAGAAGTGAATTACATTTTTGATCACAATTATAACGCAATCATTTCAGCATCTATTATAAATTTGATTAATTGCACCACCCTATCGCGTCTACATACACAGAGTGGTTTAGGCTTTAAGTTATGGTAAGTCCCTGTTTAGTCCTGGTTCAGGTCTCAGCACTAGTATCATTTGTGAGTGTGTTGGTGCCACGCAGTGGACACTATGTACTACTGCTACTGAATGTAAATAGAGATTAGTCCAGTTGTTTTGGTATAATTTCAAATCCAAAATAAGCAATACAATATATACAATGTTTCTTTGCAATAATAGCAATAATGACAATGCCGTACAGTTGTTTTAATAGTGGGAGTGGGGGAGTTGAAGTGCCTAGAATGTTCCACAATATGGCATGTAACATTTATTCAATTGCAGATGTTCTCATTGCTAAAAAAAACAAAAAAACAAAACAGTTAAAACATGCATTCTTTCTATGTGCAGGCTCATCCCTCCACAGAACTGACCTGTAACTTGGCCTGGTGGTGTTACCTATCTCCATGGAGATATACTTTAATGCCAAACTGTGGAGCATTACAGGCAAATGATAAAATCTCCATTAAGATTAACATAAGCAGGAAGAGGACCAAACAGCAATATGACTTTTTTTTATGGATGCCATTTTGAGGACTTTTTTCAAATTACAGAATTGTTACAAGCTGTCAGTTGCAATAACCAGGGTCTTCTCTGTCTAATCGCTAAAACCTGTAGATAAAGTGCAGTAAAGGCAACAAGAGAATTTACAATGTGTTCTGGTGCTTTTATTTTGAAGGGTGCCCCTGATACATAGAAAAGAGCCATACAAACACGGGCCTTGTTGGTTAATGTAAATCTTGTGTGACATAACTCAGTCATGCGGAAAGTGTTAGAAAACTTAAAATGCCATTAGGATTATTGAGGCGGGAATCTGGATTGGAAGGATAAACATATAAATCCTACTTATATGTGTGTACATAAAGGGCCTGTAACCTTTTTTTCCCTCCATGTATTTGAGCAAAATGTGTCTTGCTCCAGAACAGATATATAACAGTCATTCCGAAAGTGTCTATACAACAAGCAAGAAAGAAAATTGAGTTTTAAACCAACTTAATACATACGATATTTGTTTATATTTCTTTATATTAGTGTTAAGCCCACATGAATGTTTTGTTTTAATATATAAATCTAAAGAGAAAACTTTGGGAAGCCTTTGGGAATGTCTGATATATTTTAGAAGGTCAATTTTGAGGTCAAAATAAGTCTGCTGTTTACGGGCTGCCTCTATTTATAAAGTGTTTTATTGTCCAAGAAGCAGGAAAAGCGCTGTTAGCATGCTAGCAGTTGTTGTTCAGCGTGCTCAGAAGGCAGAAGTGAGGAATATCAAACCGTTCAAAATGAACCATTTCTGTTTTTCATGTTTTTAAGACAGTAAATCAGGTACGGTGCCTTTAACATCGAAACACTAGTAGCACTAAATGGTCAAACTCCAAAAGGATTAGAGTCTTATCCAATCAGTTTACTTCAGCCATGTGTCAGAAAACATGAACTTTGCAAACTGGATTTCTTGTTTCCCAAATCTTCTTATTTCCGAAGCACAACTCAAGACAAGGAACAAGCTGCTTTCTCTACGGAATTTTGGAATATTTTCAACATTATCATTATTATTATTATTATTAAATTTGGAGACATTTTCCAGTGATTGTCTGAGGACTTGTACTGACCTTTGATGCAAAACGTCCCTTGCCAACTCTTCATTCAGCAAGTTTGGACTAAGTTCCAAAACAATGTTAATTCTTTGCTGCCTTCACTGGAACTTTAACTTTACATTTTAAAATATCCTTATTTTTTTTAAATATGCTTTTGGTGGACACGTGCAAAACTTTTATTTGATTTTTGAATAGTCATTTTTAAGGCATTATTGAGTATATTATTCTTCAATTTCACCGTAAAACTCTTTACTATACTTTATATATGTAATGGTGATTGGGTGGACAGTGATGCAATAACTTTTTAACTACTTACATACTACTACATACTTTTTTTTAATTTGTTGCAAAGTTTAACTTACCAAATATTCCCACCTAGTACAGGATTTTGCTTACCAGATCATTGCCATTTTTCTAAGTATATTTATCAGCATATTTTAGTTAACTTGCTCCGCATATTCAACTTTTTACATTTAAAAGTACAAGTCCATTTTAAAGGCATATTTGTTTGAAGAGTTCTTCCAGTATTTACTATGGCAGGCTGGTGGTCAGATGTAGACGCTTTGGACAGTTTGGACCAAGACTCAATTGTCAGCAGAGTTTTCCACGCTGTTGGATTTTTGGGAGATATTTTGCAGCTAAATGAACAACGCAAAGATGAAGATGAAGAATATGAGGCTGATTTGACAAAAGAGATCAACAAATATTGCAACAAAACAGAGGAGGGTGCGGGAAGTCAAGATGGCGGAGAATGTTACCAAGACGAAACAGCAAAAACTAGCAATAATGAAGTTGTAAAAGCTAATTGTGCTAAGCAAGAATCTGTATTTGAAGGGATGGAAGATGCTACAAAAGCTAATGCTAAAATTGAAGATTGCCAAATCAATGTACAAAATGATCATTTTCTTAGCGATGAGAATATTATTAACCAAACTGAAATTCAAACAACCATGGACCAAAAAGATGGCAATCTTGCTGCTAAAATTTGTGAAAATGTACAATCTACCAAAATGGAGGATGTTAGCAAGGTAGAAGACATTTGTGGCAATGCTAAACAGGAAATTCTATCGGATATGAAATGTGATGGTGAAGATGTTGCTAGCTCATTTGAAGCAATGGACGAAGCTAAAAATGCTAAAAACATTGATGAATTAGCAGATGCTAAAACAAAACTTGATCTAGAAAATGTGTCAGCCAAAAATACTGAACTTGATGAAAAAACAAAGGATGCTACAAGTGCTAGAGATGCGAACTGTGTTGAAGAATTTGAGATTAAAACAAAACAGCCAAATCTATATGAAGAAACAGTTCAAAATTGTGAAAAAGAGGAAAAACTTGCTAATGACAAAATGGAAGATGCTAATTGTGCTAAAGATGCTAGCTCCATTGAGAACTTGGAAGGGGGCAACATATTAGCTGGAGATGCTAAAATGAATGATAATTGTACTGAAATAAGTCAGTTAAAAATAGATGTTATAGCTGTGAATACAGAGAAAGACCAAACCAATGAGAAAATGGAGGATACTGCTAATGCTAAAAACATTGACAATGGAGAAGTTAAGTTGGACGATACAGTCAATATTATGAATTACGAAGAAGGGGTTGAAGTGACCGAAAATTCTCCAAACGTCCAACTTGCTTTTGATGGAACTGAGAATGCAACTAGTGCTTCAGAAGAATTAGCACCTGTATCTGTAAATGCTGAAATAAATGAAAAATATGTGGAGGATAGTGTCAAACCAGTGCAAGAATCAACAATGGCTACAAGTGTTGGAGAAGCTAATACGCCAATTGAAGATAATAATGGAAATGCTAATGCTAATCAAGTAGAAGGCGACATGGAGGCCAATATGAAAGATTGTAGCATCATAACGGTTAACAAAATTGACAAAAATGCATTGGGTAATATAGATGAGCTAGCAGATGCTAATGACAACAAAGACGCTACAGAAAATTGTGGAATATGCAAAGAAAATGATAAAGAAATAGAGGATTTTATTGTTAAAATAAATGAAGAAAAAACCTCTTCAAAAACTGGACAAAATTATGAGCAAAATGATAACTGTAAAAATAATCTGACAGCCAAAAATGGTCAAGAAAACGATACAGATGTCAAAAATAAAGCTAATCGTGACAAAACAAAGCTAGAAAAATTTGCTGTTAGCAATGAGGAAGCAGCTATGGATAAAACCAATGATGCTACAGTGGCTAATGCTGACTTAAAGAAAGAACTGCCAAGTTCTGATATCTACGAAGATGGAGTGAGCAAAATAGACCAGGAAGTATCTACACAGAGCAATACAGAGCGATCTACAAATCAATTGGGTGAAGTTAAAATTGACAAAGATGTTATTGTTGAAGAAAATGGTGTATTAAAAGGATCTATAAAAAATAAATATGAGGAAAACCTAATTTCAACAAACAAAGAATCAATTGTGGATGAAAATATGGCTGAAATTGCTGTACAAGATGCTGAAATTGCAGTAGAAGTATGTGAAAATGAACAATCTGGCCAAATGGATTCAAGCATGGAGGAGAAACACATAACCACTACCAGAGAAGAAAGTGTCAAAATGAACCAGGACAGTGACAAAGAGGGAGAATCTTCTACTACTACTACTACTATTACTACTACAAGCAATGGGGCAGAAAGCAACCAAGACAAGATGGCCACCAAGACTATAAACAAAAACAAAGGTAGGCCTAATTACTTTTCTTGCCAAAAGTAACTTTTTAGCCAAAAAATAGACTAAAATAAAAGCTTCTTTTTTTCCTTTTTTCACAATGGTTGTTATTGCATGTGTCCTTACTGTGAGTGTGCTTGCATTTACACAAACCATTTACTTGTTTCCCTGTAAATGTTGTTCCTTTGGCCATAATATTTCACAGTATGTCATAAAATGCATTTATCTCCATGGAGAATGTTCCAAAGTTTGTTTTTTTAACTTTCCATGGAATCATGCAGGTGACGTGCCACCTCCAGAAAGCTACATACTGTACCTTTGCAAACTAGAATTATGCAAGAAGACTTACTTTATTTAGGAAGACTAAATAAAACAGAATGAAAAAAAAAAAAGTGATTTATTATTATTTTGTCAAATTTCCCAGCCCTTATATATATTTTTATTTCTCCAGGCTGTAAGAAGGTGGCGCTATTGGACGACGAGAAGAAAAAGTCAACAAGAGCTTCATCAAAATACAAAACTTTGTCGTACAGAAAAATCCAGAGAGGAAACACGAGACAGAAGATCGAGGAGTTTGAAGCTCTGATGAATGTGGAACAACAATTTTGAAATGAACATTTCTTAATATAATTTTTAATCAATGTAGCACAAAATTTTAGTAGTTTTGAATAGTTAAATTGTTCACATTTTGGTGATTCCTCATTTATTCATAATTTTACACACTATATAACCGCTCATGTAAGAATTGAAGATACAATTTTAATTTAAAAAAAACCCAAAAACTAAAAAGTGTTGATATTTAAGACAGTAAGCAACAAATTACAGCAAATATGTTTATTGCAATTCACTTCAAACCCTCTTCATTTAATAAATTGAAAAAGTTAAAAAGTTAATTCCAAATAAAACTGACAAAAATACATACAATACATTTTATTTTCCCTGCAAAAATACTTCTATCAATTTCCCAAATTACAAAAATAACATTATGAAGCAGTAGTAGCCTGCCTGACCGGTCAGTCTCTTCTAACCTTGCACAACAAAATGGATTCTCGTGATATTTGTGAGTTCACAAACTCATGAGAATCCATCTTGAGAGATGGAAGGTTAATCCGGCGGGCAGACCAATCACAGGAGTATTGAGGTCTGTATGGAAGCAAAACACCAAATGCCCAAAGAAACCAAAACAAACATGGCAACGCCGACAGACGTATATCAGTCTATTTTTGCATCAATACGGAGCATTTAGTGAAAAACATGCAGAGGAAGCGCTTTGTGCATTTGTGGACAGGGAGGATGTCTGTGCTTTTCTCTCAACTGGATGTAACAAAAGTTTGCTTTTTCGGTTTGTTCCACTGTTGTGACGCTTCGACCAATCAGATTCAAATAATTGTCATGACGTTCCATGTTTTCCAATCACTTTTAACGAGAGCAATCCCAGATTTTTAATGTGTAGAACGCGAGTGCTACGCGAGTGCTACACATATCAGTCTGGTGTGAGACAGGTTAAGTCCCTTCTACATTCTGTTCGACTCCAGAAGGGTCTGAAATCTGCCCATTGAGCGTGACAAACCTCTGTCCTAACTTGAGACGGTCCAACCACAGCAGTGCATTTCTATTATGTGTCTCTCACATACGGAAGACATCTCTTGAATATTCTCGTGTCATTCAGAACAAAATACAGAAGTTCTTTTACCTGAGATAAAGAGTTTGGGGCTTTTGACCTTTTTTCAACATAAGTCGCCATGTTTGTTTTTACCAGAACAGACCATGCATCTCTGATTGGTTAAACCGCTTGTCAATTACACCCTCTGGAATCGGGGAGACGTGATACGGTTGCAGACCCACTTGACTTTGTAATATTTTGGTCAAGGCGCGTGGTTCTGGCTGGACAGATGAACGTAGAGCATTTCATGTTGAGGAAATAGCTTCTTCTGATTGGTTTAAAGTCAAGGTATTAAGATATAAAGTTTCAGTGTTAAACAGTGGAGCAGTCAAAGGCACTGAGAGTTATAGTTAACTCTTCAATTGATTACAGCTATATAATATAATGTATAAAGCCATTTAATAGTCAGCGCTGTCTGTTTTTAAAGGTGCACTGGGTAACTTTTTCTGGTGGGTAATCTAATTTGCTTCTCTCTATAGAGATGTTATTTTGGTATATGTACATATTTTTTGTATTGTTTATTGATAGCTGCCACTATTCTTCCTGAGATGTCAGTATGGCATTTTAGTCTTCATGCAGACAAGCAGGTGACACCACCAGGCCAAATTACAGGTTAGATCTGTGGAGAGGCGACTCTGCACACAGTAAGGATGCAAAACACCTGTAATTGAATAAATGCAAGCTAGACAAGTTTAATATCATAGTGCGGAACATTCCAAGCAAAGAAATTAAATTTCCATAGAGACCCTCCACTGGAAAAGTTACATAATGAACCTTTAAATGTTAACTTGTGTTAACTTTCCCCTTTTAGAGCATAGTTGTGGTTTGATTCTATTTCGAGTGATGAGTTTTCTATAGAATCCACATTTTCATTTCCAATATTTAATGTTTCAGATTTAGTTTTATACTTTGCCTTATCCCAGTTTTCGGTATTGTGTCCGTGTTTTCGTTGATGCCTCTTGTAGTTATCCCAGTGTCCGGTCGTGTAGCTGCATTCTCCGCATTCGTAAGGCTTATATCCGGTATGTCGTAGCATGTGGCGCTTTAAATTCATGCTTTGATTGCAGCTGTATCCACAAACAAAGCAGTGGAACGGTTTAGCTCCTGTGTGAACTCTCTCATGACGTTTTAAATTTGCCAAATTCCCACAAGCGTAGCTACAAGTCGAGCATGCGAACGGTTTCTCTCCTGTGTGGACCCTAAGATGGCGCCTGAGGTTGTCCTGGTGCGATGATGCGTATGAACAGTGGGGGCAGCAGTGAGACTTGGTGGAGTTGTGGGTTAGAAGGTGTCGGGTTAAGTGGTAAGGATAGTGAGAGAAGAAAGGACACAACGAACAGCGGTAAAGTTTGTTTTTGGAAGTTTTTCGGCGTGGACGAGATGTTGAGGAAGGGGAGGAGTCAGAGGAGCAGCGGCGACAAACCTGAGGAGATAAGAAAGAGTTAAAAATCTAAATGATGCCATTATTTAGGTGACATAATGTCCTCTTTGAGAACTAAATGTCCCTGTGTCTTCATGGAGTCTTATTCTGTGTAAAACCTGCTAACCCTGTAGTTTAGATCTCTATAAAACATGTTCCAAAATGGCACTGTCAATCAGATGCCCTCCCTGTGTGTCCATGGGGTCTTATTCTGTGTAAAAGCTGCCAAGCCTGTAGTTTGGACCTCTACAAAAATGTTCTGAAATCTATGGGATTCTTGGATTAGTTTAGTATTTCATATATCTGATTGTTCCCTTGCAACCATAATGTTTACAAGGGCCAAAATTTGTCTAAACTACACAGTAGTTATGATTAGACTAACAAAAATAGATGACCAGACCTTTATTTTGTTAAATGAATGATTCTTCTGTCAGAAAAATGTGATTTAATTTGCCTAAATTGTCCCAGCATTTTGGATGGAATTATGTTGATGACATAGGTAATGCTTTATTAATTGCTTTTTTAAAATTATATTTTGGTTTATATTTTTATCTCACCTGTCCCTCGGTGTCCGTGTCTCCTCTCTCGTTCTGGATATCCTCCTCCTCCTCCAGAGTTTTTCCACAGATTCTACACAGCACTGGGAAGAGTAGAGCCGGGAGAGGAGAGGAAGACTCAAGAGAACCCAGAGACAGGAACCCAGATTGGGACAGAGTGAGGGCAGAAACTACTGAGAGGGAGGAAAGGAGAAGAGGGAGAGGGGCAGAAGAAAAGAGATAACAGAAGGGAAAGGAGAGAGTGGCAGGAGAGGGAAAGATGCAAAGAGGAATAGAAAATTAGTAAACGAGGTCCAAACAGTTAACCCTTTACTTGTTAGAAAAGTGAATAGGACTAGACTACACTAGAGCTCATCCAAGACAGGATTAAACAGGACTAACTAGAACTAGAACAGGACTAAACCATAGACTAAAACAGGACTAAACAATAGACTAAAACAGGACTAAACAATAGACTAAAACAGGACTAAACCATAGACTAAAACAGGACTAAACCATAGACTAAAATAGGACTAAACCACAGACTAAAACAGGACTAAACTACAGACTGAAACAGGGACTAAACCATAGACTAAAACAAGACTAAACCATATACTAAAACAAGACTAAACCAGAACTTCTAGGACAAAATCAGGGACAAAACCCAGGTACTAAATCAAGACTACAGTAAACAAAGGCCAGGAACTAAATCAATATTAAATCAGCGACTAAACCAGGACTAAGCCAAGGACAAACCTCAGGACTAAACCAGGGCCTAAACCAGGGCCTAAACTAGAACTAAACCAGGACTAAACCAGGGACTAAACCAGGGACTAAAGACTAAACCAGGATCTAAATCAGGAAATAAACCAGGACTAAACCAAGGTTAAAACCAAGAATAAACCAAAACCAAACCAAAAACTAAACCAACACTAAACCATAACTAAAACAGGTCCAAAAAGGGACTAAACCAAGGATTAACTAGGAGTAAACAAGGACAAAACCCCAGACTCTTTATTTACCTTCCTTCTCTTCCTCGCTCTTCCTCTTCTTCACTCGTTTCCCTGCTGTTGTCTTTTTTCTTTTTTGCTCGGTGTGTGTCCTCTGGTGCCTTCTCAGGTTGCTGTGTGAACTACAGGCGTACTCACATGTCTCGCACCAGTATGGCTTTTCGCCCGTGTGAGATCGGAGGTGCCGCTGTAAATTCACTAACTGAGTTGATGCGTACGAGCAAACGCCACAGCGGAACGGCTTTTGTCCCTCGTGGATTCGTGTGTGGCGTTTGAGATGGTTTGAGTATCGCGACGAGAATGAACAAAGCGAGCAGGAGTACAGTTTCGATGGTGAATTGGTTTTGGCGTTTTGCTTTTTTTTCCTGCTGGTTTTGACCTGTTTTGGAGTAGACAGAGGAGACTGAAGGTCCTCTTCGCAGCTGAGGCAGCACAGGTCTGAAGATAGATCCAAACCGACTCCTGGAAGAAAATAAAAATGTGGAACTTTTTAGTAGAAAATATGCAAATGTATTTCTTATCTGTAAATAAGCAACCATGAATACTATTGCTACTGCTACTACTACTGCTACTGCTACTACTGCTGCTACTGCTGCTGATAGTTGAAGTTGGTTAGTTCTGGTTTTAAGATGTTAGGACATAAACCAGGTCTAACCTTGGTCTAACAATAATTGACAGTATCCAGGTCAGGACTAAACCAAGTTATTAGCCAGGACCAATTCCAAAAGTATACATAGGTACGACTAGCCAAGTCCTGGTTTAGACCACTTTTTGGCCCTAGCTTGTAACTGATTTAGTCCTGGTTTAGTCTTGGCCAAGAATCTGTTTCAGTCCAGTATTTAGCCTAAATTAGACCTGGTTTATTCGTCGTCACCACCAGAAGTTTTTATAGGCCTGTCAATTTACTACTACTGCTGCTGCTGCTGCTGCTGCTACTCAAAGTAAATTATTGAAAAAGCAAAGTATAATTATGGTAAAGGTTTTGTCTAATTCTTGCTAACTTCAATTTAAATGCACAAAAATTTCGGTTATTAGACCAAACTGCAGAAATAACTTGAGTAGTGCATTAGGGAATATCTCCATCTGGTGGCCAAAGTAAGAATTGCACAAAGGATGATCAATAATTTGTATAATTTCAGTAAACACTAAAAAAAGATGTGATAGTTTAAGTTTGTTTTTTTTGTCTACTTTTACAAGCCTGATTTAACCCCTAAAGGTGCGCTGTGTAACTTTTCTGGAGGAGGGTTTCCCGTAAGGTTGTCTCAATGCAGATTATTGCCTAGAATGTTCCACAGTATGACACTAAACTTATCCATCTCCATGGACACAAGGAGGTGACACCACCAGGCCAGGTTACAGTTGAGATCTGTACAGAGGCGACCCCGGTAAAATTAAGAATACATGTTTTACAAAGCAATGAAACATCTGCAATAGAATAAAGGCAAGAATGATTGAGTTACTGGTAAATGCCATACTGTGGAACATTCCAGGCAAAGTTATAACATCTCCGTGGTGACAAGTAAGGAACAAACCCTACACAAGAAAAGTGATATAGTACACCTTTAATTCTGTTTAATATTTCTGCATATTTATAATTTTCTGTGTAAAAACTGTATTATTATTATTATTTTAAGTGAACCAAACCTAGATGGATCCCAGTGGAGAGCAGGGAGTCGGGAAGCAGTTTTCCGCAGCGTTTACAAGAGCAGAAGGAGAGGGAGGGGTCAGAGGGCACAGAAGAGTCCTCCTCCACACTCAGAGAAAACACCGTCACTAAAAACAAAGACAAAATGTGTCAGATGCCCTGCCATCCTCCTGTGTGTCAGATGCCCTCCCATCCTCTTATAATATCCCTGGGTGTCATATGCCTTCCCATCCCCTATATCCGTGTGTGTCAGATGCCCTCCCATCCTCCTGTATCGCTGTGTGTCAGTTAATCTGCAGATGTTGTGGTGTAGTTGGATAAAGGACCATGTTACTTGTCTAATAGATTTTCACACTGACCTGAGTCTTTGTCAAGGCCCATGATGTCAGAGTCTCCAAACTCCAGGTCTCCACTCAACAGGAAGTCACTGTCCAGCACCAGACAGCTGGGATCCACCACCAACGGAGCGTCAGGCAGCTGCACACCCACTGACAGAGACGAGGGGAAGGAAATATTATTATTACTACTATTATGGCTGCTACTACAAGGGCTGCAAGAATTGATACTTTGCAGTGACATCACACTGGGGGTGTTCTACCTGTATGTCTATGGTGGAATGTTCGGCAGTTACTATGGCGCAATTAGCAAATCGCAAAGATTGCAGTTTTTGAAGTACCATAATTTCCTCACAAACAACAAAATTTCTGGTCTTGTTCTGCATAAAAACTGCTAATCCTGTAGTTTAGATCTAATTGCAAATTACTAGTAGTGTCCAGTGTTTCCCATAAATTTTGTTTAGACTATGGTGGCACAAAAACTTTCTAAATGAATCATTTTCTCTCAGACAATTTGTGGTGTTTGAATGTCACTTGCCTGCCCAATTGCCTGCATTTCATATTTAAGCAGTCTTTTTGAACAGTGGAGTAACTTTTTGTGTTAATAACAGTACAAGGTGCAACAAAGTTAGATTTTGTTATGCCAATGTCTAGTCCATGTTCTTTTTAGACTGGGAGAGAATTTGGGAGAGGACTGTGGGGGGGCCACCATAGTCGATTTTATTAATGGGACACTCCGGTTGTCTATGCAGTTAACTTCTTAATATAACAAAAGTATAAGAAAGAATAGTATCTATACTATAGCAATGCTTCTGACATGCACAGCCCTGTCTCATTGCAAACTGTTAAAAAGCAGTGTTTGATTGAACACCTTAGTGCAGCATTTAGCTTCAGTTCAAATAAAGTTCCTCCTTTAGTCAGGCGGTGGGTCATACAAAATATGTGCCTATACTGGAGCTTCATGGGCAATAGTCAATATGCCATTAAGTGTGAATATTGGCCTATCTCTATTGATACTTTGCAGCTGATGTCATCAACATTCCCTGGAGGTGTGATGCTAACTGTAGGCTCTGCTCTGCCTGAAGCTCTTTTAAGACTTTAATCTGAGCTTTATTTCAACAATCTGACCAAAAAGAGCTGACTTGGTTGCAGCTGCAACAGGTGAGTTGATTTGTGCTGTTAAACAAGTCTCTCACACATAAAATTACAGTTGCATGTTACCTAGCATTAGCCAACAGTTTTTCAGTTAGTCACTCTCCCCTTTTTCTTGAAAATCAAACTCCTAAACAGGACCACGAATGTTCGTATTATACACAGGCTCCAGAAAATGTGTTGTTTAAATTAATTTTTATTTTTTTGGTGGTTTGGGTTGGTGATTTAGCCCAAACTGTTATGTCCTTAGGCAATATACTTCACACACATCACCTAGTATGAATGTTGCGTGTGTGAGTGCTGGTGGTGGTCAGGGTCAAATGACAGCTTCGCTTCTGTCAGCCTACCCCAGGGCAGCTGTGGCTACAATAGAAACTTACCATGTGTGGTTTAAATGAATGAATGCTGCATAACATTGTGCAGACACTTTGAGCAATTGAACAAGTTCTATATAAAGGCCTTTGTTGCAGAGGAAGACTGTTTATCTGGTCCTCACATCCTCTTCCTCACCAACGCTCTCCTACTTCCTGTTTCCTGTTTCTCCATCTTCACTTCCTGTCTGCCTGGTTCCTCTTTTTTTCTCACTCCAAAAAAATGACTTAAATCTTATAAAATGTCACAAATAAACTGTATTAAAACTGTTAATATGCAATAGATTTATTTTCAAAGCACCAATACAAAGACCTAGACTACCACTAGATAAAAATATTAATATCCAGATATTAAGGTTGTCAAAACTATCAAAAATCAGATACTAATTGATACTAAAACTAGTAGTGAAACTAGATACTCATTTGAGCAGGTATCGATACAAAAAAAGTCACATTCACAGGACAGAAATGAGACTTTCTTGAATAGCTATAGAATGATCTTGAGCTGTATAGAACAAGTGTAAGACCACATAAACTAGTATATGCCCATGGACCACTATGAAACCTACCTGGACGACTGAGGGATTACACAGGGATTACACAAATATAAGGCCACATGGCACTTCTGTGAAAGTACTACCCTTTAACGTTGAAAATGTCATTCAATTGTCTAAAGAAAATGTGTTTTTATTACCATTGTGGTATCGGAGTCAGTATTGAGTCTATTCCTTACTATTGAAATTAAGTTTGAAATTTTATTAATTATTGTGACAACATGAAATAAAAAAAAATAGATACTCTTTTGAGCAGGTATTGATACTAAAACAGTCACATAAACTGGATAAAATGTGACCTTTTCTGAACAGTTTCATCTTGAGTCTTTTCAGAACTAATGTAAGACTACATGGTATAATAAACAAATACTATTATTTTGTGTTGAAAATTACAATACTGTCTTAAAAAGAGCTTTTAAATGATCATTTGGGTATCAAAATCGGTATCGAGTATAGAGTCTATTCTTCTTTAGTATTGAAATCGAACGTTGAAATGTTAGTATCATAACAACACTAGCTATTGCATAAAAAGTCTATAGCACATTGACTATATTTATCACTACTACTACTACTTCTACTACTACTACTACTACTACTACTACTACTACTACTGACGACGATGTTATCAACAAGAACACTTCCTTGTAATGTCCTTCTGTAAATAACTTAATAGTTTTTCCCAATAAATACAACTAAAAACTTGAGAAATGCGCTATAATTTGCCATGTTTTGGACTCACGTTTGACAGGTTGCGGGTTGGACTGCTTCCTCCGCGGCATGGCGTCCCTTCGGCTCGGTTTTGCCCGGGTTTGAGGTGTGTTTTTCGGGCAGGAGCTGTCACAGTCCTCGGCTCTGCGCTCCTTCGTTTAACTGTTTCATAGTTGTCTTCTTCCTCTTCCTCCAGCAGACTCAAATGTCATCCACGCCACATAAACATGCCCTAACTGTATTTGTAAACCTTAAAACAAGCAAACATAAGTACAATAAACTGAAGGCAACATTTAATACAATTTAGACACAGTATTTTAAGAGAAATATGACGTTTGCTGTGTGTTTAGGCTTAAAATCAAGTAGCTACAGTCTATGGTAGCTTCAAGTTAGCCAAAATGCTAACTTGCGTCTTCATGTAGTTTAACGTTGAAGTTTCATTTTTTCTGGATCAAATTTGTCAACTTTAAAGATACGAAGGTACTTGGAAAAACTCTCCCACCTTCTATACCGTCTTCGCGGGCACACAAGTCGTTGAAATGTGAGAAATGTGTATAAATAGATGGTTTTAAAAAGTTGTTGTCAGTGGCACACGGTGAAGGAGCGTGGAGGAAGCGACAGAGCCGGATCCGGGTGACGTCACGAAAAAAGACTCCCGTAGAGGATCATGGGAGTGGTAGTTCTTCTATGGTTGCAAATATAGTTCTTGAAATAGCTAGCACTGTTTAAACTGTCTTTAGTCTTTCTGAAATGTCATTGCAACTCTCAACTTAAAGGGCTTCATATTACGCTATTTTCTGATCTGTTATTATGTTGTTTTCTCATCACAAACAGACCTGGAGTTGTGTTTTGTTTCATTCACACGTTTAACACACAAACCCTGCATATTTAGGCTGAGTTCTTCTCTCAAACTGAAAACATTCTGTTCCACCCTGTGATGTCATACATACCTGTCATACCAGTTTAAATCAGCTGACCGGACACGTCACAGCAACATCACGTGACCACTCTGAGGAAGAGCGCGCGTGAGCAGTCCAAACTGTCAGGTATGAAAACAAACTAAACCTTGGTCGGAAGACCAGATGAATCTCATTGGATTATTACTTCTATACTTCCTGCTTCTGAAGGGTACAGACACTGTCCTTGCTTGCTCCTGCTGCTTCCTTCTTTACTTTGCTTTTTAATCATTTTACTTTTGCTGGAAAATCTGTCTCGTTATGATTTTCCTTTAAGTAAACCTAGACTTTTAAACATTTTTAAATTTTTTAACAAGCTATCTGACGAACCAGCAACATGTCCGGGGGAAGAAACCTAAGGAATTCTTTCTGTGGGTGCTGTCGGACCTATCAATAACAAATGAATGAGCTACAACTATGGATATTTGCTTTAGAATCTGAAAAAGAACTTCACTGGATGCTGCCTGTGACTTCCAGTGGTAAACAACCCATAATTACTTTCAGAGAAGAGCGATAAAACCTGAGTGATACTGTGTCTTTTCCAAAACTTTGTAAAGACCAAAATGCCAAGCCAACGTGGCAAGTGAAAAAAAGACAATGCTAATATTGTTAAACTGTCACAGACTGATGTTAACATACAGACAGAAAATGGATTTTCACAACAAAACAAGAGCAATGAAGTTGGCAAAAGAGCGGCAGACAGGCGATCTGTGCCAAACGTCAAGGTCAGAGATACGCTGCTGTTAGGAGACGGTGCTGTCAGAGATGTGAGCCACAGAGAAATCCAAACATGCTCCTATCCCAGTTACACTGTTTCTGAGATTACAAAACTCCTGCCAAAAGTTTTATCAACACACAGAGGAGTTAAACAGCTGATTGTGCACGTGGGTGCAGTTGACACCAGAATGGAACAGACTGAAATCTTGAAAAGGGATTTCATTAAATTATTCGAGGAGCTTGATAAAGTGGAGGTTAAGATATTCCTAACATAGACAGAAAGAAGAGGAATGAGAGAAGCTTTCCTGCTGCGCTCGCCAGAGACAGACCCAATGTGTCAGCACCACCAGCAGCACCACAACTACCACAGCCACCTCCCCCAGCAAAGGAGTCATCACCAGCTGCACAACCACCTTCCCCAGCGATGGATTCAGCAGCAGCACCACCAGCACCTTCCCCAGAGAACGGGTCAACAGCACCACCACCTCCACCTCCCCCAGAGAATGAATCAGCAGCACCACCACCTTCCCCAGAGAATGAGTCAACAGCACCCCCACCTTCACCTCCTCCAGAGAACGAGTCAGTAGCAACACCAACTTTTGCAAGGAATGAGTCAACAGCACCACCACCTTCCCCAGAGAACGGGTCAACAGCACCATCACCTTCCCCAGAGAACGAGTCAGCAGCACCACCACCTTCCCCAGAGAATGAGTCATCACCACCTCCACCTCCCCCAGAGAACTAAGTCAGCAGCAGCACCACCACCTTCCCCAGAGAATGAGTCAGCAGCACCACCACCTTCCCCAGAGAACAAGTCAGCAGCATCACCACCTCCACCTCCCCCAGAGAATGAGTTAGCAGCACTACCACCACCTTCACCAGAGAATGAGTCAGCAGGACAACCACCTCCACCTCCACCAGAGAATGAGTCAGCAGCACTACCACCTTTCTCAGAGAACGAGTCAACAATACTACCACCTCCACCTTCCCCAGAAAAGGCTTCATCCCCAGTGTCACGTTCCCCAGGGCCCTCGTGACAGATCTTGGACCCACCAAAAGCCCTCCCAGCTATCCCCCTTCATTTTTCACCCCTGCTCTGCCTCCTCGGGGCGTTCTAAACACGCACATTTTTATACGTGTTCTAAAGACAGCGCGCATGGTTTCCGCGAGAATCTGTGGGATTAAATGCGTGTGTTTTTTTTAATGTGGCATTTATGGAGACAACTTTGATAAATCTCGGCATGCACCTAGCTCGTTTTGGTTGTACACCAAATATACCACAGATTTTGCCGAATGGAAGTTTCGGAAATGAGGGCCATTGTTTTTGTCTCTGCTATCCGCCACTTTCCCACTATGCCAAATACCTGTTAATGTTGCTTCCCACCGAGCGGAGTTTCCATTTTGCTCCTGGCACTCAATACAGGTGGTGTGCGTCCTCATAAATAACAGTATTCTGTGTACGTTTGTGTATTTTTCAGTAGTAGTAGTAGCACATATTTCTGGGTTTGCCTCCTGTAGATAAATAGCAGAACTAGAGTTACCTTCTAAACACTTCCACATGGACAAAAGCTGTAGGAGGCAAGATAATGATGGAAACCAAAGTTTATTTATAACAACAAGAGGGATATCCCAGCAACTAGGGGCCTGAAGCGGAGGAGATACTGCCAATGACCAAGACACTCCACTCCTCAGAGTCAGATCAGGAGTCTAACCCACAACCTCCGTATTGAGAGGAGGAAGCAGGATAACCACTCTGCCACAGTCACACAGGGAGGACATGCACACTCCACTCAGAGAGATCAGGAGTCTAACCCACAACCTCTTCACTGAGAGTAGAAGTCAGGATCCAATAAGTTAGTCCAAATATAGGACTGGTTTAGTCCCAATTTGGTCTTGGTTTAGTTCTGATTTAGTCCAGTTTTTAGTCTGTTCAGTCCAGTTTTGCCATAGTTCTAGTTTAGATCTGGTTTAGTGTTCACTTAGTCCTAGTTTAGGCTAGTCACGTATAGTCATTAGTTCTGATTTAGTTTTAGTTTAGACCTAATTCAGTCCTGGATTACGTCTGGTATAATCTTGGTTTTGTTCTACTTTAGTCCTGGAATAGTCCTGGTTTAGATCCGGTCCTGCTCCATTCTTGTTTAGTTTTGCTATAGTCCTGGTATAGTTCTGGTATAGTCCTGGTCTAATCCTAGTTTAGCCACAGTTTAGTCCTGGTCTAATCCTTGTTTATTCCTGGTTTAGTCCTGGTTTAGTCCAGGAATCAGTCAATAATCATTTGGTTGTATTTACACAGTGGAAAAATCCTAAATATATTGGTATCATTAAACGGGTAACTGGATCTCCCTGGGACTGGATCCGGGTCTTTACGAGTCTTTTACGAAATCAGTCATTTTACAATCTACACGTGAGGAGCTCAAAGTGTTTCAACAACAAGATTAGGGTTTAAATCTAGGTGGTGGTAGTAGTAGTAGTGGAAGTAGTAGTAGTAGTAGGCCTAGTAGCAGTAGTAGGACTCATAGTAATGGCAGTAATAGCAGTAGTGGTAGCGCTATCAGTAGTATTAGTGGTGGTAATATTTGTAGTAATAGGCCTAGTAGTAGTAAGCCTAGTAGTAGTAGTATTAGTAGTTGTTGTAGTACTAGTGCTGTTATTATATAGTGCAGTAGTAGTTTTAGCAGTAGTAGCAGTGGTAGTAGTAGCACTGATAGTAGTGGTAGTTGTAGTATTAGTCGTAATAGTGGTGGAGGTAGTAGTAGTAGTAGTAGTAGTAGTAGCAGCAATAATAGTTTTAATAGTAGCATTAGTAGTACTAGTTGTGGCAGTAGTAGTGGTGGTAGTAGTAGTAGCGCTATTAGTAGTCGTAGTAGTATTTGTAGTAGCATTAGTAGTAGTAATAGTTTATCGAGACATTCATTCATAGATGGTGCTATAGAAGTTTGTGTAATACATTTATAAAGGGACTTTTTCAGACATTAAAGTCCTCCCTCACAGCAAGAGGCTCCTGGGCTTCTCTCCCGCACCATGTTAGGCCAATCTGTGTTTGCATGTTCTCCCTGTGTCTGTATCATAGACTGTATATATAAATGGACATAGCTAACCTGCTATAGCCGCTGCATTCCAAATAGGAAGTGAGCATGGGCGCGCTTCCGGCTCCACTCAACTTCACTTTGTATTGAAAAACTGTTGCCCTTCTCACTGTAACTGCTCCGGTCAGACTTGCCATTTTGTTCTTAAAATGTTCGTATTAACCCGCTCTACATGATCCTGATATTTTAATTTCATTATTGTGCCCCTAAATCAAGATATCAACATTAAAACCAAACAATATTGTGCCCCTAAATCAAGATATCAACATTAATAACCAACAAATCAGGTGCCTTCTTTCCCCAAGGTTGCTCCCACTAGCGTTAACAACAGGTTTGATTGACAGTGTTGCTAAGCGTCCGCTCCCTGATAAACCAGTGCTGCAGGCGGGAAGGGGCGTTACCTTCAACAGCCTGGCTCCGGATTGACTCTTTGGTTGCTATGATACTTGCAGTCGAAATTCCAAATATGGAACTCGGCTCCAAATTTGTCCTATAACTGCTAGTCTCAATGAGCTTCATTTGACTGGGTGGAGTTTGCATGTTTTCCCTGTGTCTGGGTGGAGTCTGCATGTTCTCCCTGTGTCTGGGTGGTTTCCTCTGTATCTTCTCATGCACAGTTTAAACCTTTGTCATGTCTCTGTCCAAACAGCTGGTCTATAAATCAGCTGGTGGTCGTTTAAACTGCAGGATTCCTCGCGTCTCTCTCTCTCGTCACATCTCCCGAAGCCAAACTCACTTTTTTAAACAACGTCGTAAAAAATGGGGTGTTCCTGAAGCTACCAGCACTGATGACTACGGGATTCCCTCAAACGCAGCACGACTCCAGCCAAAAGTTCAACATCTGGACAGGCTAATGTAAATGTAAGTCTTTAAACTAAACCAGGGCTAGAACCAGGATTTAGCCCGGACTAAAACGGATCCAAATCAGATCTAACCCACAACTAAAAATAAACCAGATTTCAAATAGGTGCGTTGGTAGTAGTAGTAGCCTAGTAGTAGTAGTAGTAGTAGTAGTAGTAGTTGTAGTAATAGTAATGATATTAGCAGTAATAGTAGTGGTAGTAGTGCTAGTGCTAGTACTAGTACTACTAGTATAAGCCTAGTAGTGGTAGTAGTAGTAGTACTTGTAGTAGTGGTAGTAGTGCTAGTAGTGCTAGTGTAGGCCTAGTAATAGTAGTAGCAGTAGTAGTGGTAGCAGTAGTACTAGTATAGGCCTAGTAGTAGTAGTAATAGTAGTGGTAGTAGTAGTCATTTTGGGCACCCAGAGCAAGATGACTCCCATAGAAATTAATGTCGTCGTTCAGTCTTGCCTCGTAGCAAGTGGGTTCCAAGTTCAACTCCGGGTCTTTCTGCATGGAGTTTACATGTTCTCCTGTGTCTGGGTGGGTTTCCCCCATCGACCCGAAACATGCACAGTAGGTCAAATCCTCCAGCTAAGATAGTCCTGACCAAGACCAGCTCAAGGTCTGGAGATGGGTCCCACTGCTCCTGAAACGTTTAACCCAGCGACACTGAAGGACGGGTCAAATGCAGGTTTAACCCAGAGACACTGTCGAATGGGTCAAATGCAGGCTTAACCAAGAGACACTGTCGGATGGGTCAAATGCAGAATGCAACATCTATTGATCTATTGTTATTGCTGACCTATGCAACCATATATTATGTAGTTTAAGAAAGATAAGACTTATAATGCTGTTACCTTCCCAAAATCATACCTGGAGTTGTGTTTTGTTTCATTCACACATGTTTAAGCAGTGGTGGTAGGTAACGAAGTAAAAATAGTAAAGTACTTTATGTAGTTTAAGAAAGATAAGACTTATAATGCTGTTACCTTCCCAAAATCATACCTGGAGTTGTGTTTCACACATGTTTAAGCGGTGGTGGTAGGTAACGAAGTAAAAGTAGTAAAGTACTGTACTGTGTAAAAAAAATAAATAAATAAATAGGTATCTGTATTTTACTTAAGTATATTTTAAAGTGGATACTTTTTACTTTACTTCACTACATTTGAGAGCAGGTATCTGTACTTTCTACTCCACTACATTTTTGAACTGGACTGAAAAGTGAACGTATTTTGTATTATTGTTTGAGACCTGCTGAAAAGGCTGAGGGTTTATTTTTAACACGTTCATAATTTGAACAAACACAAATATACAGATAAAAACAGCTAGAAAAAAATGATTCAGTTGTTTCTGTTGAACAAAATTCAGCTCAAATCTTTATTAAAATCACTACATCTTTAGATTTACTTTTAAACAGCTACTTTAATACTTTTATTTAAATAGACTTTTCCATGTGATACTTTTTACTTTTTTTTGCTCCAGTATCTCTACTTTTTCTTAAGTAACAAAATTGAATACTTCCACCACTGTGTTTAAGTAACCCTTTATTATTAGTCTGTCTACATCTCCAAAGCTCAAAATGCTCTGTTCCACCTTGTGATGTCATGAAGCGGTAGTTTTCAAGTTAACAGCTACCTTTTGTTTAATAGGGACTGGCAATTCCAGGACTGAAATTATCCAAATGATTCACAGCCTAGATATGCAGGGTTTGCGAGTTAAACATGTGTGAATGGAACAAAACAACCAAAACTCCAGGTATGTTTGTGATGAGGAAACAACATTTTTAACAGATCAGAAAATAGCGTAATATGGGCTCTTTAAGCGGTAAACATCCCAGTGCTTATAAATAACTGTTTAATTAAATCCATCCTCTGAATCCTCCAGTCCTCACGTGCGCTCGCCTCGCGCTCTGGCTCCTCCCTCTCCGTATATCCCCATCTCGCGCTCGGGACCTGTCAGACCCACGCTGTACGCATCTTCGTGTCCCGTGTCTCCCGTGGAAACAGCGCTGTCATGTCCCGCTTGTGTCTGTGGAGCATGTACCTGTGCCTCGCGCTCTCCTCCTGCGCTTCCGGGGTCCGCGCGGGGAGACACCTGCAGCGGCGCGAGGACGAGGACGGCGCGTGGTCCGAGAGCGTGGCGAGAGCGCGCTGTGCGTCAAGGTGCCTCGGACTGCACAGCGGATACACGTCAGGAACACAGGTGAGGGGACAGGTCTATACTAGGACTACACCAGGACTAAAGGCCTGAACCATGGACAAAACATGGACTCAATCAGGAGGACTCACTCAGGTCTAAACAAGAACTAAACAAGAACTAAACCAGGTAGTAATCCAGGACTAGAGGACTGATTTAGGACTGAACCAGGATTGAACCTAAACCAAAAATTTAAAAAAGGACTAAACCAGGGAATAAAACCAAGACTGAACCAGGACTCATTGGATCTAAACCAGGACTCCACCAAGATTAAACATGGGCTATGCCAGAATTAAACAAGGACTAAACCAGGGCTAGATTTTTTTTTTAAAGAAAGTCCATGGACTAATGACTGGACCAGATACATTTATTTTAATGTCAAAATGAGGATTAAGAACTAAACCAGGTCTAACCAAGTCATACATGAACCAGGACTAAACCAGCACTAATCCAGATCTTTATCCTTACTTTATTGGAATAAACCAGGTCTAAACATGGACTAAACATCAAACAAGAACGGACTAAACCAGGACTAAACCAGGACTAAACCAGGTCTAAACCAGATCTAAACCAGATCATAACTTCTAGTTTATTGGACACAAAACAGGTCTAAACATGGACCAAACCAGAACAAAACCAGGACTAAATTAAACCAAAATAATCTCCAAACAAATTCAGTCCTGGTTCAGTCCTGGTTCAGTCCTGGTTCAGTCCTGGTTCAGTCTTCTAGTCCTGGATTACTACCTGGTTTAGTTCTTGTTTAGTCCTTGTTTAGACCTGAGTGAGTCCTGATTTAGTCCATGTTTGGTCCATGGTTCAGGCCTTTAAGACTAAGACTCAGGTCTAATAGTAAACTGCCTGTGTACTGTTCAGCCTACACTTTGTAAAATAATCCCATAGTCACTTAAAAACATATGGCACAGTTGGATCGTCCATGGAGCAGAAGAGAAAGGACACAACCTTTACCTTAAATGGACATGTACATTTAGGAGGGTCTGACACCTTCTTTTCTCAAGCAGGTGACCACAACAAAACAATGTTTTTTATGGCGATAAAACATTTTAAATGAAGATATATCTGTTTACTCCATACTCTGGAATCAATGTTATTTCCATGAGTCGAGCAGGTGACACACCCTCCACCTGAAAACTTATAGTGCATCTTTAAAATAATGATCAGACATAACACTGCTGATGCTGCAGTCACTTACAGCCTAGAGCCCAATGTTAAACCAACTCTACCAACTGAGCCACAGTGGTTCAGCTGGTAGAGTGTTTGTTCACTGATCCGAAGGTTGAAGGTTTGAATCCCACTCTCGATATAAAAACATCATTGGTCAGATCCACTCACCCACAGGTTGGCGGTGCGATTCCAGCTCCCACAGATGAATACTATTGCTGTGTCCTTGGGCAAGACACTTATCCTCCTTGCCCCCAGTGTCTGTGTTCACAGGTGTATGAATGTGTGTGTGAATGGGTGAGTGGCTCCTTGATGTAAAGAGCTTTGAGTGTCTTGAAGGTGGAAAAGCGCTATATATAAAAATATGACCATTCACCATTTTCTTTCATAACTTAAGAAGAATATTCATTCATTTCCAACAGCCTCACAGTCAGAAGCATGTCCTGTTCCTCCTGCTTCTGTTCTGCCTCTGTTTCTTCCTCAGTCTAATAACCAACACTTAAGTTCTAACAAGTAGCCTAAATATAGGTCTCATTTTTAGTTATTTTGCAGACAGAAAAACATAAATGAAACAACATGAAAATGCCACGCGCTGCTGTTGAATCTTCAACCTTTTCTAATGATTAAATGATCCCTGAACGCATTAAGATGTAATGAAAACTCCCAAAGAGCTAAAAATCTGCTCTGTCTGGGTGAGGTCAAGCTGTGCACCCTCCTCCACCCAGCACTCGGACTCCAGGCCTGCAGCCCTCTGCTCCTCCCTCTCTTTGGGAGCTCTCTGACTGTGGAGGAGAGAACAACTCAGAGCCAGCAGCTCATACAGTTCACTTAAAAGAGGGAGTTTCATGGCAGTTACCATGGATCTATAATAAGAACACAATAAGAACATCTGATTATACTTCCATGGGCAGCACGCGCTATTAGCAAATACATAAGTCAGAATGTGCAGCAGAGGGGGCATATTGCTTTTCCATTTGTACCACAGCATTTGACCCAAGCACGGTGGTAGAATGCTGTGTTTTTTACTGCAGTATTTGACCCAAGCACAGTGGTAGAAAGCTGTGTTTTCAGAGAGAGTTCCCTGTTTCTCTGCTCATTATTTTGATTATGTAACTCGTGTTGAGATGTTTGGGCTCCAGGCTCTGCTCTGTCTGCTCCTCAGATACTGTCAAACTAAACTATGAGGATTTTGACATAGTTAAATCAGACATTGTGCTTGTGTCTGCTCTATATAATCTATGACACCCGTGGACTGTGGTGCCCAGTGGGAGCTGACGTCGCCGTAAACGCCAATACAACAAAGCACCGCCGTCGGCCCCTCCTATGATAGCGGCACGTGGTGCCCAGTGGGAGCTGACGTTGCCGTAAACGCCAATACAACAAAGCACTGCCGTCGGCCCCTCCTATGGATAGCGGCACATCACACGAGCCAGCAGATTTATTTTCATTTGTACCTAAATGACTATGCAACGCTGCTGAATCCTACATGTATCACAGATTAAGAAAATAAAACTGGAGAATGAAATGTGCGTGTACCGGTGGAGGGGAAAATGGGGATAGATCGGCAAAATGGCGTCTTGAAAATAGGTGAATAAAGATTACCGGTACTCAAACATGAATCACTCCAGATACACCTTCAGGTTAGTAAAGGTGAAGGGGAAACAGTTGTAACATGGTTTAAAGTTCTGAAAAGTCCAGTTTGCAGAATAGGTCTGATTTAATAACAACATAGTTATTTAATCTTTTACTAAAAATCTTGCCTCATCTTTTCTAGTTTTGTCATTTTGGTTTATAATGTTACTTCCTGGTTAGACATTGGCAGCAGATGTCACATACGTAGAGGTAATTCCATAGCTGTTGCCTAGCAACCATAATGTAAACAATGGCCAAAACTACCCAATAGTTATTATTACACTAATAAAAAACTGCCACTTGACTGATGTAAAACTATGATAAATATTTAGCACAGGTTCTATCCATCAAACCAAGTCAGAATTATAATCTGTCAAATGTCCTTTAAGTAGATTTGTATTTATAATTGTATAAACTGAATACAATAATTCGATATCCTAATTACAGCTGTTGTGCAGGGGTCTATATAACTCTATGGGAGATTTACTGTTTTTGAAAGAAGTCTTGTCATATTAATCTTATAGTTTAAAGCTGCACTATGTAACTTTTCTAGTGGAGAGTCCAGCACCTGCTGGTCTCCATGGAGATGTTATTACTTTATCTGGAGTATTCCACAGTGTGACATTAAACCGAACTTTCTTATTTTAAATTATTTACTATTATTGCTCAAAAATACCTTGAAAAACATGCATTCCTTTTATGAGTGGGGTCGCCTCTGCACAGATCAGATTTGTAACTCGGCCGGATGGCGTCACTGGCTTCTCTGCGTAGATAAATCGAATGCCATACTATGGAACTTTCCAGGCCAAGCAATTACATCTCCATGGAGACACTAGAAAAGTTACACATTGCACTTTTTAACTACAGTTTTTTTTAACTGAGAACAATAAGATGTTGAGAATAATTTTCTTTCTGAAGTGATTTATTTAAATTGACAGAGCAGACGAGGAACCTGCTCATTCCTGGTTTAATTCTTCTATTATCTTAACTTGCAGCTGTTACAACAGTAATTTCGATTCATTGCCTGATCTAAAGTTCATCGAGACTTAGCATGTGTCAGACGGCTAAACATGGAGGGATGAGAATCACATAGGACTAAACCAGGACTAAACCAGGACTAAACCAGAACCAAACCAGGACTAAACTAAGACTAAATCAGGACTTAGCCAGGACTAAACCAGGGCTAAACTAGGACTAACCAGGGACTAAACCAGGACTAAACCAGAACTAAACCAGGACTAAACTAGGACTTAACCAGGACTAAAGCAGGACTAAACTAGGACTTAACCAGGACTAAACCAGGACTAGACCAAGACTAAACCAGGACTAAACAAGAACTAAACCAAGTCTAAACCAGGACTAGACCAAGACTAGACCAATATTAAACCAGGACTAAACCAGGACCAAAACAAGAACCAAACCAGGACAAACTAAACCAAGACTGCACAAGGACTAAACCAGGACTGGACCAAGACCAAAGCAAGACTAAATCAGGACTGGACCAGGATTAAACCACAATTAACTTCAAGATTCAGTCAAAACTCAATTTGAATGGTCATACATAAAAAGTCTGCAATTTGAACAAATGAACTCTTGTGCTGATATGCTTACGCGAGCTAAAGTACATTGTGTTGTATTGTATTGTATTGGATGGCGCTTGTGCTGATATGCTAACGCCTAGAGGATGTTTCATGCTCCAGTTATTTATCGGCCGCTAATGCTACTGTCACTACTGCTCATGTTGTGCTCTAATACGCCGTTATTGGGTTTTTAATATAGAGTTAAAGTACATATGACAGCTTTTCATGTTTTTCTAATTCTGACTTGGTTTTGGTGGGATAGTACCTGTGCTAAATATTTATCATAGTTTTATATCAGTTAAAGGCACACTATGTAACTTTGCAATGGCTCGTTTCCATGGAGATGTTTATCTTGCAATTTTCCACAGGGGGACATTACATTTCTCTATCATGTACTTCCTATTTGGAACATGATGTCTAGCGCGTTAGTTATGTCCATTTATATTTACAGTCTATGGCCTATCCACATGAAACAAAAACTGGCACAAAGTCCGATGTCTTCTCTGTCAGTATAAATGTAGTTTTTCACCATTGTCCCAAACATGTGGTAATATAAAAGCTCTATAGAATAACATAAATCTAACCTATAGAAAAACAGCAGAAATGCCTAGAACTGATTTGAAGATAAGACTTTCACATGAAACAAAAACTGGCACAAAGTCATAATAAGCATAAGCAATAAGCATAATGTACAATTTTACCATTTAAAAACTAGGGATGCACCAACGCCTTATATCAACCGATACCAGTGTAGGGACGGAGAAGGGCACTATTTTCTTAAAACAGATCTATTTTGCAAACTGGACTTTTCAGAGTTTTTAACCATGTTATAGTTGTTTCCCCTCATCATTTACTCTCCCGAAGTTGTTTTTGGACTGATTTGTGCATGTTTGAGTAATCATTAATAGCTTATTTTCAAGACGCCATATTGCTGATCTACCACCGGTACACACCCACTGTCTGTACTTCCTTCCTTCTCCAATTGGTTTTACGTGCAGGATTTGGCAGCATTGCGTAGTCATTTTGGTACAAATGAAAAAAAAAATCCTCTGCTCGTTACTGTGATGTGCAGCTATCCATAGAAGGGGCCGACAGCATGCGGCGCTTTATTGTGATGACGTTTACAGCAACGTCAGCTCCCATTGGACACCGCAGTTTTCTAATGCAGAAGTCAGCAGACTTGTTTCTTTTATTAAGTCGTTTTAGATGAATATTGCAATTTAAAATTTCCAAATTACAACATAATGATCCATGGGTGTCAGAGATTGTAACTACAGAGCGGACACCAGCACAACAGGTCTGCTTTAAAACACAGATCCAAATGTGTTATGTAACTCATATTTATCCTTCATATCACTACTGAACAGCTTCATATGAATAAAAGTTCAAACATTATGAGACGTTCCAGCCTGTAAATAGACTTATTACATCCAATTAAAGGCCCAACCAGGATATCGGCTGAACCGATATAATGGAACTAATAGCCGATCCAGCTAACTTTTCAGTATCACTTCCAATATTATTCAATACCAGTATCAAATACTGGAATGCATCCCAATAAAATACGTATAAAAGGACCAACTGACAAAAAACACTGAATTTAATATGTGGAAATTGTGCCAAAAGCTCATATTTTTGTCTTTTTTGTCTTGTAGAATAATATGTCTTTGGAGTGGTGCCAGAGCTCCAAGCAATGTGCAATGGTAAGTTTTCAACTCTATCTGTAAATGGATGTGCGTTAATCCTGGACACATCTGTAACCTGCCTGTCCTGGTTTAGTCCTGGTTTAGTCCTGGTTCAGGCTTGGGTCAGTCCATGGGAGTGGCTCTCTCCTTCACTTTGAGAAGGAGGATCTAAGGACAGGGGGTGCTCTGGGACAGTTCTGTATTTGTCTGTTATTGACTTTCACTGTTGATTTTCTAACTTTCTGTTCAGTGATCCTGAGTGTAACTGCTTAAACTATATGTGTGTGTATACACATATATATATTGCTCATTACACCCCCCCCAAGGATGTAATGAGCAATTACCAACAGTCAGCGTGGATCCTTAGGCAAGACCCTTCGCGCTGCTGCCTACCTCATCCAGTGCGAATCAAACTTACGAAATGCTGGCTCAGACATTGCCCGGCCAAACAAGGTCTGCATCAGATGCTGGGGAACCAGATCACCTTGGGCTACTGGAACAAGATGGAAATGAGCGAGATGCGAGAACAAGGCTCTGTGCTCTGTTGGAGTGCTACTACTCCAGTGACCCAAGTCAGAGGGGTTACATGAACAGGATGTGGGACAAATGGTTACTTCGAAACCCACAGTCCAAGCTTATGGCTAAGCAACTAGTAGCTCAGTGTTCCAACATCCACAAACAGCAACTGCTATCACAACTTGAGATTGACAAGGTACAACACAAATGCTACGGCAAGGGGGAGCCAGGATGTCAGGTCAGAGGAGAGTTAACATCAACTTCTCAACCAGAGATTGGGTACGAAGCCTCAATAAGTATCATGCTGAAGGAGGCAGCGACTGACCTGAAAGATCATGGCCTGAATGAACACAAGGCAAGCCCAACACCAGTTACAGAGGCTAAGTGAAGTATAATCTGAAAGTCTCCTAGAAGATGTGAATGCAGCATTGAGAGTGATCCCTACCTCAACCATCACAGAAACCAA
>KN484201.1:15625-35562 GCA_000787095.1 Periophthalmodon schlosseri | reverse complement strand
TTAAACACGTCCATAAGAACTGACAAACTGATACAAAGACAGTTGTGGCTCATTTGGAAGAGTGTTCGACCACTGATCCAGAAATATGAACTGACAAACTGATACAAAGACGGCTGTGGCTCAGTTGGAAGAGTGTTCGACCACTGATCCAAAGTTTGCCGGTTCGAATCCCGCTCTCAACATAAAACATCACCGGTAGAGCGGTCAAATCCACCGACCCACAGGTTGGAGGTGCGATTCCAGCTCCCACAGATGACTTCTATGTTTTGAATAGAGATTACTCAAACATGCACGAGTCACTGTAAATACAGCTTCAAGAGGGTAAATGAGAAGGGGAAAAACAAGAATAGTTCTGCTTTAATGTAAATTGTTACTTTAAAATGTGACCCACAATACATTGACTAGATAGTGAAAGTTATGAAATGTGCTTATAGACTCATCGCAGTGAATAATTAGGTTGTTTGGAAAAGTTAGGAATAAGTTTGACCACTTCAAACGGTAAAATTAAAGTCAAATTGCTTTTTTTCATTTTTTTGAGAGTAAAAATCAGGCACAGTGTATTTTAATCATTTATATTTTTAACTATCTTGGGTTGACACCAGTTTGTCCCTCCCCGGTCGATCTCCACTACTGCCATTACACACGGTCCTTATCGTCGTTGTGTCCTTGGGCAAGACCCTGGGCTGGGTTAATGCGTCACGGTGGTAATGGGAGAGGTCAGAGGCTCAGAATGTCGGCAGTGTCTTTATTATTCTGCCCCAGGGCGACTGTGCGCCACCAACAGAGACTGAGGAGGGACAAACAAAGACACAATTTATGAAAGACTAATGCTCTTAATCTCATGTTCAAATCAAATACAGCTTTTACTGAGAACAATTCTAATGATGATTTATTCTTAGTTACAAAAACATTGAACATGATGCCCATTTATTTATGTTATAATTTGGTGTTTCGGTCCAAGATAATTATCCAATCAGAAAGCAGAGGTACGGCGTAGGTTTGCTTAACCTCTCACACTGCCCTCTGTCTGCAGGGGGGTATAACCTGGCAAACACGGCGCGCTGTTGGACGTTCCTCACGGCCACAGTTTTGGAAAAGACTCTCCCGTCTGAGATCCCAGACCACGAGGTACCACCGCCATCGTACAGCGACACTATAATAAACACACACGCCGATATATGCACACGCACGTCCAAGATCTCAGACCACGAGGTACCACTATAATAACCAGTTTTTCAGATTTTAAAATGTGATGACGTCATTCTCCCAGGTGGGGGCGCAAGAGACAGCTTTCCCTATTGATTACGTTGTGCTTTGCCATGAAATATCCAAAAGGTAAATTCACAAATGTTGAACCTGATCATTTCTATTAGTGACTAGACCCAAGAACTCACCGTGTTACAACGTAAACCTGCGTTTTAACCATATTCATTTTAGCCGAACCCATCTGTGTTAAATATATTCGGCCTATAGAATGTTGTGATGTCGTCCGAAACCCACACGCACACGCACCTGCTACAGTTACACAATAATAAACACGCACACGCGCATCTCTCCGCTCACAAAGCCTTCTATTCTCCGACTGTCTCAAACCTGAACACTCCTCTGTGTTTCACTTCTGCTGAGTCACCCACTATAATCAAAGATGGCCGCCCACGTCCGCTACACAGGTGAAGCCTCTGTGCGTGAGGGGGAGCGAGTGAGAGAAGGGGAGGAGGAGAGAGGGGGGAGAAAAGGGGGAGGAGAGGGACAGGTGAAGCCTCTGTGTGAGGGGGAGAAGAGGGGGAAGGAGGACAGGGGAGAGACAGGTGAAGCCTCTGTGCGCCAGGGGGAGAAGGGGGGAGAAAAAGAGAGGGAGAGGAGGGACAAGGGGGTAAAGGGGGAGAGAGAGAAAAGCACAGAACCCCTCTGTTATTGAACCACAACAGTCCTGGTGCTGTTTCAGACCCGCTTTGGACCAGGACCTACGAGCCCCTTTCAACACCGACTCAATTAAAAAAGTGACTCTGGTGCTTTTTATTTTTGTACTTTTTGCGTTAGTGTTGCCACGATACTAAAATTTCAAACTCGAAACTTATTCCAGCACCACGATGATAATAAAAACGCTTTCTTTAGACAATAGAATGTGATTTTGAACGTTAGCTTTGGCACCATTTGCATGCTAGTTTTTAAATCCATTTATTCATCTGAAGTTCTTGTTATTGAGATTTTTAGGCCGTTCTGTTATTTTTCTACCACACTACATTATGTGAACTTACAGCTTGCTACAGCATTAGTCATTTTGTCATTACACAAATCTTATCTTTTTTTCCAATTCAACTCAATGTTTAGTTTTTGGGCAGAACAAAAGTTTTAAAATAGCCTTAAAATAACATCATTATTCAGATTTGGGAAGTCCCAGTGACAATAGTGCCTTTTATTCTTGATTAACAGACTAAATATAGATAAGTTTAAACAATAGCGCTCTCGGTTTCACTTATTATGCTGCGATATCTTATAAAAACATGTGTCAAAGAGCCGTGTGGCGCAGATCTGGCAGGGTCAGATGTCATTAACCCCCAGCACTGACTTGTATTGTCCAAAGAGGCGCCTGATCCGCACCGGCCTCCATTGTTTGATAGGGCTGGAGCCAATCTGCCTGGTGATCACAGACTAGGGGCTTATCAAAGAGTTTTTTTCTCTATATTTGAATTTTTAAAACATTTTTTTAGGATTAAGAATTTTCAAGGATCAATTAAATTGCTAAAAATGTAATTATTTTAATCATATAATATTTTCTCCATCCTCCAGAATTGGCTGAAAATGTCTTGGTTTATATCTTTATTTTAATTTTAACACTTTTTTTTAGAATGTAGACATTTCTGGGGAATAGGTAAAATTATCAAATGAAATTGTAATTATTTTAATGTGCAAAAATACCTGTAAATGTTTTGATTTATATGTCAGTTTGAAATCTTAGTGTTTATTATTAAGTTTTATAAAAGTGAACTTAAAAATTATAGGGATTTTTATGTGTTTTTAAATATTTTTTTGTGATATTTTTGTGCATTGCTAGAATTTTTTTCATCAGTTGAAATAACATCATTCCAAAAAAAAAAAAAACCAACTCATGTTTTTGGAAATTTGTCCTGCTTAAAAATGTAAGAATTCGTTTCCAGTGTTGAATTTCAAAAGCTACAGTGATTAACCTGTAGAGTAACTAAAGCTCATACACTTTATATTTATTAAGATTCACTTTACAAACTACAAATCTTAAATATATCAGCTCTGACCCTGTTTTTGTCTCATGTTTCGTTTTTTCCCCTTGCTGTGTTCATGCTTCGGTCGCAGTGTGAACTCTCTACAAAAACTCACTTCCCCTTTCTACTGTGTCCTTCCTGAATCTACTGCGGTCAAGTCAATAAAACAATAAACGTGACCTCAGCACATTCTAGCATAGTTTAAAATGGAGCTGGAGACAGGGAAGAACTCTGTGGTGGAGTTTGCCGTTTAACTGGTTTATGGTTAATATCTCTGTAATTTCTGGGCCTGTCCACGTGAAACAAAAACTGGCACAAAGTTCAGCGTCTTCTCTGTCGGTATAAAAAAACAAAAGTGAAATGATTTTTTCACAGTAGCTTCAGGGTTTGCCATTATTCGACCCCAAAGATGTGATTGTTGTCAGTTGAAAGGACTTTAAACCATAAGATTAATATGACAAGTTTGTGGAGCTAGTCCCAAACAAATAATGAGATGGTTCAGCATTTGTGGATAATACGTTTGGATATTTCTTTCAAAAACAGCGAATCTCCCATAGTTATATAGGCCCCGCCCACATCTGAAACGATGTCATAATTTCAGTGGAGGGCCTGACCGTGTGATGGGGCCTCTGTCTCTTATTGTCGACCTGCAGTGAGGAATCTTGAGGTGATTGTGGACTCTATGACAGAGCTAATGTTCTTGTCCAGTTTGAACATAAAGTCCAGCTTCTTTCAGTTGAGGCTCTTTGCTAAAATAAAGCTCTACCTTCCGCAAGCAGATTTTGAAAAAGCAATCCACACATTTGTAACGTGGCATCTGGATTATTGTTGTATTATTGTTCTTTGTCTGTGGGTCTGGACCGAAACAAGACACGAGACGCATCTCGTCTGTGCAGCTCCGGCTCCTGTTTCATGTCAGGGTCAAAATGTTACTGATAGTTTTTAAATGTGTGACTCTATGGGTCGTCTTTATTTGAGGGAGTCACTGCAGCCCTATGCTCCACCCAGAGCCTGAGGTCAGATTGAGGGAGTCACTGCAGCCCTATGCTCCACCCAGAGCCCTGAGGTCAGAGGTCAGCTGACCAGCTCCTGCTGCTGCGCCCAAAGCCTCAAGACCAGAGGCGACAGAGCCTTTTCCGTGGCAGCGCCCAGACCATGAAACAGCGCCCTCTGCCGGTCAGATCCTCTCAGTCTTTAACGCAGTTTAAAACTAGACTGAAAACCCACCTCTTCTCCCTGGCATTTAACACTAGCTAGACAGGATATCTCGGTGTTTTATTGTTCTTTTCCTATGTATTCGTGTTTTTGTTGACTTTTATGTGAAGCTCTTTGGTCAGCTGAAGTTGTTTTAAATGTGCCATAGAAATAAACTCGAACTGAATTGAACATAATCAAACTTTAGACCATGAACGCCGCCTGTTCTCGTACCTTCATATTTACACACATATTGTCGTTCTAGTCCGTAGGTTTAAAGCGGACAGGACTCTGTGTGAACATGGATCTAACAGAGGATGTGTCCTTGCTTCCTCCCTTCCTACTTCCCTGTTTCCCGTCTGCATCCTACTTCCTCCTAGCTCCGCCCTTTCCCTCCGAGCGACATCACGAGGAACGCCATTGTGTCCAACGGAAACTCCGCGCTCTGTTTACGGATATCGCACTCACATTTAGGAATAGGCTGTGCTCAAAACATACAGGTTTATCATTATTTCAGACAGAGCGCAGGGGTCTATATAACTTTGTGGGAGATTCACTGTTTTTGAGGGAAATCTCCAAACTTATGATCCACAAATGTTGGACCTTTTCATTATTTGTTCGGGATTGGCTCCACAAACTTGTCATATTAAAGTCATGTCTTAAAGGCCCCATTTTATGCACATTTTAATCTATGTTATAACCACTTTCTGAAGATATTGTTAAAAAAAATCACTTCTGCGATCTGACAGTTAAACAGCAAATTCCACCGCAGAATTCTGACCTGCTCTTACATAATTTAACTGTATTTCTAAGCACGTCCCTGCAGTGAATTTGAGTTTCCGTGCCTCGTTCCTGTTCGGCGGTGATTTTTTTTTTTTTCCTCTGTTTTTGGAGTGAACTTGTCCTTAGCTCAGGGACGGTGTGAAACAGAGCAGCTGTGACTCATTTGAACTTTCCAAATACCTTGTGTGTTTTTATAATCGTCTTCCTGCTTCGTAAGTGCACCTTTCCAATCCAGAATGACGACATACTGGGTGCTCTCACAGGGGTTTAAAACTTTAGTCGATTAATCGGTCAATAGAGTCCGAGTTGAGCAAAGTTTGTGTAACAGTTGAAAGGAGAAGTGAGTGAGAGAGTTACCTGAAGAGTTAGTATTTTGTGGTATTTATATGTAAAAAGTCAGATTAAACTTCTTTCCTAGTACTTTTTTCTACATAAATAGTTGTTTTTGCATGAACTCCCCCTGCAGGTGTAGCCTCGTGAGTGCAGTTTGTGGATACGTAGAGATGCATTAATAGTTTTGAGAGCTTTTTCCACGCCCCCTTTTTAGTCGACTAATCGAGTTTGAGCGATCTTCATTCTCCTGTATTACCGTTTTCCTCTGCCCCACACACCCCCACTGCTCTGCACTTCTACTTTCTTCACTTCACTTTGTTGTGATGACGGCCTCCTCCGTCTTTGCCCTCTCTCTCTCCTCCCTGTCGCTCCTTTCTTCTCGCTCTTCTTGCTCTCTCTCTCTCTCTCTACCCTCCCCTTTTCTACCCTCTTTCCTCCGTCTGTTCTTTCTCTGCTCTCACTTCTTTCCCTCCATCTCTCTTTCTTCTCTCCTTTTTCGTCCTCTCTTCCTGCTCTCTTCTTTCCCACTTTCTTTCCCCTTTTCATTTTATTAATCCTGGATCATGTGTTTTCTCAGCCTTCCCCCTCCTCTCTTTCTCTGTCTTGCTTTCTCTCTCTCTCTCTCTCTCTATCGCTATATCTCTCTCTCTCTGTTGCTATATCTCTTTCTCTCTCCTCTCTCTGTCTCTCACCCTGTCTCTCTGGCTCTCTCTTTCTGTCTCTCACTCTGTCTCTCTCTCTGGCTCTCTCTTTCTGTCTCCCTCGCTCTCTCTGTCTCGCTCTATCACACTCTGTCTCTCTATTTCTGTCTCTCTATCGCTCTCTGTCTTCGTCTCTCTGTCTCTATCTATCTTTATCTTTCTCTCTGTCTCTCTCTCTCTCTGTCTCGCTCTGTCTCTATCTCTTTCTGTCTCTCTGTCTCTCTCTTTCTCTGTCTCTTTCTCTCTCTCTACTTGTCTCTGTCTTTTCATTTTATTAATCCTGGATTGTATGTTTTCCCAGCCTTCCCCCTCCTCTTTTTCTCTCTCTCTCTCCTTCTCTCCTCTCCCTCCTTCCCTCTCCTCCCTCTCTCCCTCTCTCCCTCTCTCCTTCTCTCCTTCATGACTGAACGTCCTGTCAAACCCTGTAATAACAAACACGATGTTTTTCAATGAAACGTTTCCCGAAAACTCGCCCCTGAACTCACTGTACTCTTCCAAATAATGACTCAAGTACAGCTACACATTACTGGTCCAAGAAGTGACTCAGGAGTAAAAAAGTATTTGGGAAAAGTACTTAAGTAATGTAACATCGGATTTATAATTTGAAGTAAATGTAATTAGAAGAACAAAACATAAAATGAGCAAAATCTCTTAGGATAGACACAAAAATGACACAAACTAAATCATATCTAAAGGAGCGGTACAAGAAACACACATGTTCAAATCATTTCATATTGTCGACCTAAAGCTTTTGTCACTTTTGGACTCGCTCACACTGGGAAGAGGAACCGGAACCTCCATTTTCACCTCCACTGGCGCACGCCCACTGCTCTGTACTTACTTTGTCCTTAAATCTGTCATTTATTTCTTAATCGGTGATACACGTAGGATTCTGCAGTCACTTAACCAGTTTGGCACAAATGAAAAAAAAAAAATTCTGCTGGTCTGTCCATAGGTGGCGCTGTCATCTTGGTGCAACAGAGCGGCACTTTGTTGTGATGATTATTGCAATTTAAATCGTTAGAAATATAAATAATGGATAAATGGATAAATAATGATCCACGGACGTCATGAATTAGAACTATAACAGATAAAAGTATGAATATATCTTCTTAAAAGTTTTTAAAAGTTAATTTTGCATAATTTTGCTCTAATTGTGTAACTAGAGAAATATATGTCAGGACAACACTGGCTTTAAAATAACAGAAGCTCCGTTGGTAGAGCGTCTGAAGGTCGCCGGTTCAAATCCCGCTCTTGACGTAAACATGTTGGTGGAGCGGTCAGATCCGCTGACCCACAGGTTGGCGGTGCGATTCCAGCTCCCGCAGATGAATACCGTCGCTGTGTCCTTGGGCAAGACACTTAACCCGCCTCGCTGCCAGCGTCTCTTCGCACTGGTGTATGAATGTGTGTGTGAATGGGTGAGTGGTTCCCTGATGCAAAGCGCTTTGAGTGACTTGAAGGTGGAAAAACGCTGTATAAAAATTTGAACTTTTACCATTTACCATAAAGGGTCATAAAATCTGATATTCTCAAACTGTTGTTTTTAGGGCTGAGAAAAATGTTTTTATTTGATTGTAATTTGTCAGGAACTGGAGACGCGAGTTGAAATCATCTTTGGCGTTTCTCTCCGTCTGAGGTCAGTCTGTCTGCCATTTTGTGGACGTGCTCCTGATTTGCTTTTGAAGAATTTGCCAGCTCAGATAAGACAAACAATGGAAGCTGGACATGCAACCTCATCATGAATAAATGTTGAGTTACACAATAACGATATAACCGACTCTTTAATGTCCTTGTTCTTGATGTGAGCGATGGACTGTGGGTTTAAAACAAAAACATGACAATGAAAAGAATAACTTGTCTTGGTTTAGTCTTGATTAAGTCCTGGTTTGGTCCAGGTTTTGTTCCAATGTAGACTTGTTTTGGTCTGGTTCTAGTCTTGGTTTGGCCCTGGTTAAATCTCAGTTTGGTCCTGGTTTAGTCTTGTTTCAGTACTGGTTTAGTCCGGGTTTGGTGTTGGGTTAGTCCTGGTGGTCTTGGTTTGATCCTGGTTTACCCCAGTTTCAGTCCTGGTCTAGTCCTGATTTGGTCCTGGTTTAGTCCAGGTTTGGTCTTGGGTTAGTCCTGGTTTGATCCTGGGGTAGTCCTGTTTCAGTCCTGATTTGGTCCTGGTTTTGTCTGGGTTTGGTTTGTCCTGGTGATCCTGGTTTGATCCTGGGTTAGTCCTGTTTTAGTCCTGGTCTAGCCCCGATTTGGTCCTGGTTTTGTCTGGGTTTGGTTAGTCCTGGTGGTTCTGGTTTAGTTCTGGTTTAGTTCTGGTTTAGTTCTGGTTTGCTCCCAGTTTAGTCCTGGTTTAGTCCTGGTTTAGTCCTGGTTTAGTCCTGGTTTAGTCCTGGTTTAGTTCTGGTTTGTTCTTGATCTGTGGATTTCGTCCTGGATTGGTCCTGTTCTAGTCCCAGTTTGACTATTTTGCATTTTGCCCCCAGACACAGGGAGAACATGCAAACTCCAAACTTTTGTCACAATCAATTTCAGACCCGATACTCAATACTCAATATACACTACAAGAAGATTGTCTCAGTTTAAGGACTAAAACTATGAGAATTCTCCTGATAACGATTATGATTATCACGCTGGGGGTGTTCTAAATGTATCTTTATGGCGGAATGTTCAGCAGTTACCATGGAAACGCAATGCTCACATTAGCAAACACTCAAAAAAGTTTTAAGATAGTCTGAAAACTCAAAAAAAATGCAGAATGTTCAGCAGTTACCATGGAAACGCAATGCTCACATTAGCAAACACTCAAAAAAGTTTTAAGATAGTCTGAAAACTCAAGAAAAAATGCAAAATGGATATAAACAACTCATTTTCAGGAGTCTGTGATCAATAAAAGTGTTCATGGTCCTGTTTAGGTGTTTGATTTTCAGCAAAAATGGTGAGTGACTAACTGAAAAACCGTTGGCTAATGCTAGCTAAATTGTTTAAGAGCACAAATCAGCTCACCTGTTCTAGTTCCAACCAAGTCAGCTCTTTCTGGTCACATTTTGTTAAAATAAAGCTCAGATTTAAGTCTAATTTGAATAACAGAGCTTCAGACAGAGTAGTACTTCCAGTTAGCATCACACCTGAGGGAATGTTGACGACATCAGCTGCAATGTATCAGTGATGTTATTACACTTTAGGGCTGCATCATTCTCATGCTTTTCCTTGTGTCTCAGTTCTTCACAGAGTACGGGCCTGACTATTCGCTGGAGATCAGTCCAAGCTGTAGACCAGACCGAAACGACTCCAAACACCTGGAGAACGTCATCTCCACCATCAAAGGTTCGATTTATTTAAACTTAAACCTAAAGGTGCACTGCGTAACCTTTTGGGGGGAGTGTCACCTGCTTGTATCCATGGAGAAGTTATTTCTTTGCATGAAACGTTCCACAGTGTCGCATTAAACTTGTATAACTTGGAAATAATGGGATTTTATTGTCTTGAAAAACATGCATTGTTACTGAGAGCAGGGTCACTTGTCCACAGATCTGACCTGTAATTTGGCCTAGGCTCCATAGAGATGGATATTTAATGCCATACTATGGGATATTTCATCGATAGCCTCTCCGTGGAGACGAGCAGGTGACCTTCCAGCAAAAAAGTTCCACAGTGCACCTTTAGACTCAGTGGCAGATCTGAGCGAGGAGAGAGCTCAGCGCTTCACCTTTTAAACCTGTTATTTACCATATTTTCCGGAGTATAAGTCGCACTGGAGTATAAGTCGCACCAGCCAAAAAATGCATAATAATGAAGAAAAAAAACATATATTTCACATATAAATCACATCTGAGTATAAGCCGCACCCCCGGCTAAACTATGAAAAAAAGTGTAATTTATAGTCGGAAAATACGGTATTTAGTACTGCTGAGTTTCAGATGACATCACAACATTCAACAGGCCAATAATATTTCAGCAGACGTATTGTGCTTGTGTCTGTTATATAGTTATAATCTATGACACCTGTGGATCATTGTGTTATAATTTGCACATTTTAAATCGCAATATTCATCTAACACGACTTAATATAAGAAACAAGTTTGTTGATTTCCGCGTTAGAAAACCGCGGTGTCCAATGGAAGCAGACGTCACAGTAAACGTCACCGCAACAAAGAGCCGTGCAGCTGTCGGCCCCTTCGCTAACGACATCACACTAGCGAGCAGCAGATTTTTTTCATTTGTACCAAAATGACTGCGCGACGCTGACGAACCACCTTCACCTAAAAGAAAAGGACTTAAGAAAATAAAATTGGAGAACAAAATGCGTACGTCACAGCGGGCGTGTCCCGGCGGAGCTGAAAACGAGGGTAGACTGGAGCAATGGCGCCTTGAAAACAGGAGAATAACGATAACTCAAACCTGCACAAATCACTCCAAAAACGAGAGGGTAAAGGAGAAGGGGAAATGAAATGAATATTGTTAAAATGCAGGTTTATGTTGTTACACCGTGAGTTCTTGGGTCTAGTCACTAATAGAAATGATCTGGTTCAACATTTGTGAATTTACCTTTTGGATATTTCATGGCAAAGTACATTGTAATTAATAGGGAAATCTGTCTCTTGCGCCCCCATCTGGGAGTATGACGTCATCACGTTCTGCAATCTGAAACCCACCGATTTGTCCGAAATACAGATCAGAGATTCATTATTGACATGGTAATATAGAAATGGTTGTTTTTAAATACAGTGTAAAACGTCTATACATGAGTTTCAGAATCAAAAATCAAAAATAGAATCAAAAATAGCCTAAAGTTTTCAAAATGGCGCATTTATCTTGAAATTCAAACCCTGCGAATATAACTCATGAATAAAAATCCCAGGCATTTCAGTACATGTTTGTAGAGGTCTAAGCTACAGGGTTATTTTTACACAGAATAACCCCACGGAGACACGGGGGAGGGCATCTGACACACGGGGACATTTCGGAACATGTTTGTAGAGGTTTAAACTACAGGGTTGGCAGCTTTTCCACAGAATAACACCCCATGGAGACGCAGGGAGGGCATCTGACACACAGTCATTTTGTTCTCAAAGTGGACAGTAGATTACCTAATGAATTACAGCCAGATGTTGCCTCTCACGTTCGTTGCGGGATAGGGTCAACTCTACGCTCACTGCTCCTTGTTCACCGTTATGTTTTATGTCCACGATCTTAAGTTGGCAAAAGAAGAGAAGGAAAAGCATTGTCTTAATTGAACCAAAATGTGGAAGGCATTAGAGGCTAAAATAAGTGACGTAGATGTAGTGAGGTTTTTGTTCGGATCAGAGCTCATAAAACAGTTTGTGGAGCTTCGGGTTTTTGTCTGTTGGTTTAAATTACAGCCATTGTTGTGTTTTACTTGTGTTGTTTATTAGCGCTCAAAGTGGAGACAGAATGTACAAGAAGCAGAAGTGTGGATGGATGGAGCTGTTTTGTCCGTGAGTCCATCCATCCATTTTCTTCCGTTTATCCGACGCCGTGTCGCGGGGGCAGCAGTCTAAGCCGGAACTCCCAAACTTCCCTCATCCCAGACACTTCGTCCAGCTCCCCCGGCGGGACCCCAAGGGTTCCCGGGCCGTCCAGCTCCCCCGGCGGGACCCCAAGGCGTTCCCGGGCCGGCCGAGAGACGTAGTCCCTCCCGGTGGGTCGTGCCTGGAACACCTCCCCAGGGAGGCAGACACCCGAGCCGCCTCAGCCGCTCCTCGCGACGTTGGAGCAGCAGCGGCTCTCCTCCGAGCCCCTCGCCCTGTCTCTGAGGGAGCGCCCAGCCACCCTGCGGAGGAAACTCATGACGAACGCTAACATCTGCGATCTTGTTCTTTCGGGCATTACCTAAAGCTCATGACCATAGCTGAGAGTCGTAGGATCTGGCAACCCAAAGTCTTTAACTGGTAAATACTTGCTGAAAGTCTGTGAAAAATGCATAATTACTAGGGCTGTTTCCTTTAATCCTTTAATCGATTAATCGGTCGATAGAGTCTTAGTTGACCAAAATTTGTATAAGTCGACTAATTGTTTTATTTAAATTCTAAGGAGTTATCTTAAGATTTTTTTTGTATTAATACGTAAGAAGTCACAAGTTTAATCTGTCTTTCTATAAATACATTGTTCCTTAGTACTTTTTCCTGCAGAAATAGAGTTTTTGCATGAGCTCCCCCTGCAGGTGTAGTCTTGTCAGTGCAGTTTGGGTCAGATACATAGAGATACTTAATAGTTTTGAGAGCTTTTGCCAGGCCCCCTTTTTAGTCGACGAATCGATCGGCCGCACGTCTCTTTAGTCGATCAAGAACTTCTTTAGTGGACTACATCCCTAATATTTCCTGTGCTCACGATTGTTAGCAAATATGAGCAAACGAAGTAGAGAACGCTAATGGCTAACAGCGAACTTTGATGGACACATAATAAACATATTCATGAAAAAGTTGCCAAATCAGATAAAAGGTCTTTCTTACAGAATTGAACCATCGAGTACGTATTTGTTGAAGGTTTTTCGATTTAGTAGTAACAGTCAAAGTACTACTAATAATTAGGTGATAGTTTACGCATAAATCCGGCTCGGTCTCATAAACAAACACACAATCGCCAATAAAAAAACATTGAAATGAATCCTCCAGACTCCGCAGCCTCGGAAACTCTGCCAGAGGAACGCCGTCACGTTTCTGGAGCTTTGTTCGTTTTTATTCTCGTTGAATAAAAAAAGGTGACGGAACGATCATAAAATATATTTGTGGAAGTTTTTGCTCAGACAGTTAATCCCGGTGACGACTTGTGGCCACGCGAGGAGCTGTAATGTCTGAGTGAATGAACATAACCGCGTTTGTCTGCGCCGGTCCTTCATTCAAGTGAAAGCCATTCATGTCGGTCTGCCCCCAGTTTCACCGCCACCGGGACACGCCCACTGCTCCGGACTCACGTCGTTCTCCAGTTTTAGTTTCTTAATCACGGTGAAACGCGGAGGGTTCGGCAGCGTCGCGTAGTCATTTTGGTGCAAGTGGAAAAAACAAATCCGCTGCTCGCTAGTGCGATGTGCAGCTGTCCACAGGGGGCGCCGACAGCTCCGCGGCTCTTTGTTGTGACGGCGTTTACGGCGACGTCAGCTCCCATTGGCCACCGCGGTTTTCTAACGCAGAAATCTGCTGACTTCTTTCTTGTATTCTTTCGTTTTAGATGAACGTTGTGATTTTAAAATGTGTCAGAGTTTATAACTATACAACAGTCACAAGCTCAATATGTTTCTTTAAAAGACAAGGGATTTTTTTCTCTACTAATTTTCGGTTCAAAACGGTCGATTTCTACACACAAAGCTCCAACTAATATACAGGCCGCTGTTGTGTACTTGGGCAAGACACCACCGTGTTAATCTTGTTACTAAAAGTCTTATTTGCCAGCACATTTTGAGGATATCGTGGATTAATCACATTTATATTGGCAGAGAAGATGTTGAACTTTTTGCCAGTTTTAGTTTCATGTAGATAAGCCCAGTATTTACAGCGATATCAACCACAAACCAGGTCAAAACATCTGCGATCTGACCATTACGCAGCAAATTCCACCACCGAGTTCTGACCCGTCTCCAGCTCAGTTTAAACCGTAGACAGATTATAATGTTGTGATGTCATGAGAACGCAATTATATTAAGTGGTTTTTCTTTTTTTTTTTTAGATTAAATAATCAATTTTTTCTTAATCGGAGACAGAAGAGGAGTGTTTGGGTTTGTTTGCGGCGAGGATTTCTGTGTCAGATTTGATTTTTGACAAAGTAAATTTTGAGCGAAACGGACTTGAAAGAGCACAGACGAGACGGAGCACGAGAAGATGGAAAGCAGATGTGACAGATGCAAACAGAGGGCAAATTTAGAGAGAGAAGAGAGAGAGAGAGAGAGAGAGAGAGAGAAAGGGAGGGATAGAGAGAGACAAAAACAGAAGAGGAGGCTACAGCAGTGCAGACTGATATGAGCTGGAAGTAATAAGAACGTTTCAGTGTGATAAAATAAAATGTGTGTGAGCTTAAGTCCAAGTGAGTTACAGCTGATGGGGTTTGTTTACGACTATTACTACTTTCTTTTTATTTTGTTTTTTTATTGTTTTTGGGTTTTTTTATTTTATAATCGGGACTAAAACAGGTCAAGACTGGATTAAATCAGACCAAATGTAAACCAGGACTGAGCCAGGGACTTAACCAGGGCTAAACCAGGACTAAACCAGGACCGAACCAGGGTTAAACCAGGACTAAACCAGGATTAAACCAGGACTAAACCAGGGCTAATCCAGGGCTAAACCAGGGCTAAACCAGGACTAAACCAAGGCTAAATCAGGGCTAAACCAGGGCTAAGACAGGACTAAGACAGGACTAAGTCAGGACTAAGTCAGGACTAAGTCAGGACTAAGTCAGGACTAAGTCAGGACTAAGTCAGGACTAAGTCAGGACTAAGTCAGGACTAAGTCAGGACTAAGTCAGGACTAAGTCAGGACTAAGTCAGGACTAAGTCAGGACTAAGTCAGGACTAAGTCAGGACTAAGTCAGGACTAAGTCAGGACTAAGTCAGGACTAAGTCAGGACTAAGTCAGGACTAAGTCAGGACTAAGTCAGGACTAAGTCAGGACTAAGTCAGGACTAAGTCAGGACTAAGTCAGGACTAAGTCAGGACTAAGTCAGGACTAAGTCAGGACTAAGTCAGGACTAAGTCAGGACTAAGTCAGGACTAAGTCAGGACTAAGTCAGGACTAAGTCAGGACTAAGTCAGGACTAAGTCAGGACTAAGTCAGGACTAAACCAGGACTAAACCAGGACTGAACCAGGGCTAAACTGGACTAAATTAGACCTAACCAGGAGTAAACCGGGCTTAAACCACTGCCTAAACCAGGATTCAGTCAGCACTTAAACTAGGACTAAACCAGGTCTAAACCAGGGACTATACCAGAGACTAAACCCGGACTAAACCAGGTCTACCCTTTACCCCATTACAATCAGTCTTTTGTCCTTCTGTTTACAGGGAATCTGAAGAATGTGGTGTAGGACTCAACGTCATGTTCCTCAAGTCAGCTCTCCGCTTTGGTCTCTGGTCTGGTCTCTGGTCTAGACTTTCTCTGGTCTCTGGTCTAGGATCTCTGGTCCCTGGTCTCTTGGCCCTGGTTCCTGGTCTCTGGACTGGTCTCTTGTCCCTGGTCCCTGGTCTCTGGGCCTAATGAAGACCGCATGGAGCCCTGAGGCATGGAGCAAACACTGGGATAAAACCTGGAAAACTGCGGAAATGTATCGTGTTTTTTTCCAGACATGTTTTATAACTGGACAGAGGGGGGAGGGGCTGTGAGGAGTTTGTGAATGAAACTGTTACGCTGCAAAAAAAGGGACAACGAAGTTAAAATGACTTGAGTTTAGTCATTTGGTTTGAGTAATTTCAAGTAGGACTAAACCAGGACTAAACCAGGACTAAACCAGGACTAAACCAGGACTAAACCAGGACTAAACCAGGTCTCCAGGTATGTTTTTGAGGAGGTAACAACATTGTAACATGGCTTAAAGATCACAAAAGGCAATTTTTCGTAATTTAGGACCTTTAAAGTCAAATAGTCTAACTCATGTCCGATGTTTTTTAATGTGGAGTTAGCTTAAACTTCACTGATGTATGTATAAATATAAGCACCAAAACACACATTATAGAGGTTTAAACCAGGTCTAGATCAGGTCCAAACCAGGACTAACTAAGAACTAAACCAGAACCTAACCAGGACTAAACCACAACAGCGTTTTATGCCATAAGGAAACATAAGCTACAAAACACATTATAGAGATGCAACCCAGGACTAAACATGGTCTAAAGGTGGTCTACACCAGGACTAAACCATGTCTAAGCCAGGATTAACCCAGGACTAAAGCAGGACTAAACAAAGACTGCAGACTCTTTTGGTCTCAGGAGGAAACATAAGCAGCAAAGTGGTTTAACCTGTAGAATCCTGCTCAGATCTGCTGGACTCTGAGCACAAATGAAACATCTGGACGGAGTTTGGTGGTTTTCCCTAAAATGGAGTAAATACTGAAGTAAGTAATGTTATATAGAATAAGGAGCAGGACTGGACCAGGACTGAACCAGGACTGAACTAGGTCTACACCAAGATTGAACCAGGATTGAACCAGGACTGAACCAGGACTGAACCAGGACTGAACTAGGACTGAATTAGGGCAAACCAGGACTGGGACTGAACCAGGACTGAACCAGGACTGAACTAGGGCTAAACCAGGACTAACCAGACTGAAATAGGACGGAAATGGGACTGACTAAACCAGGATGAAACCAGGACTAAACCAGGACTGAATCAGGAACTAAACCAGTTCTAATCCTCCTTACTCCATCACAATCATCAAGCAATAGCGTTATGGGAGGAGTTGGGACTAAATCAGGTCTAAACTGGAACCTAAACAGGTCTAAGCCAGGTCTAAACCAGGGCTGAACCAGGACTAAACCAGGACTAAACCAGGGCTAAACCAGATTTGAACCAGGTCTAAATTACTTCATATTTATTCACGTTTCATTCATTGAACTCTATAGGACTTGGGTCATTTACGTGTTCTACAGTTTGGAGCTTTGTGTTTTATCTTCTGTCATGTTTTCTACATCAGTTTGAGCTTTAGCTGTTTTCACTAAACTGGATATTTCTGTCTCAAACATGAAGTCGTCAGCTCTGTAATTATAAACGCCTCGTCTTTCATTTCGACGTTAGCACGGCTCTAATCTGCCGCTAACTATTTAAAACTCTATAAGGAGGAGGAGGCAGTGGGACGCTTCGAACTTCATAAACTGCTCCAGACGTCCGAATTCAAGTCATTTTAACTCATATTTTTTTGCGGCGTGTCGTTAAAATGGTTCACAGTGTCGGATAAATGTGTTAAAATGCCACGTCTTTTGTAAATGTATAAAAACATGTAAAACGCATTGTAGATTTTTTGCTAAAACGGAAATCTTTTGTAAACTGTGCCTCGTTCGTGTCTCGTTCAACTGTTGACTTTAACTGTTTTCACGTAAATATAATGAAAAAATAAAATCTATTGTACCGTATTTTGTTAAAACTCAACCTGATTTTTCCATTATATTTGAGCGAAATGTGCCTTGTTCCAGTTGAGGTCAAAATAAGTCCACCGTGTTCTCTCTCTGCATCGAATCATGAAGCGTTTTATCGTCCGAGAATCAGGAAGTGGGCGTTAGCATGCTAGCTGTTTGCTTTACCGTGAGGCCAAAACTCCGCTCTGGTCTCTGAGAGCTGTGAAAAGCGCTTTTAAACTCATCGTGGTGAATAATTAGGATGTTCTGAATGCATAAGGTGAGTGAGGAATAACGTGGGTTCTGTTTTTCACGTTTTTAAGACAGTAAAAATCCGGTACAGCACCTTTTTAACATCATATTTTTTTCATTTTTTCATTTTTTTTAGCAGTTTGGTGATCGTGGTTCAGGTGATGTAGTGAGCGTTGGTGGTTTGACCCGTGAGTTGTTCGTGTGCCTTTGGGCAAAACACCACCCTGCCTCTGTGATGTGTGGGAGAACGTGCAAACTCCGCACAGAAAGGCTCGGGAGTCGAACCAGGAACCACCTGGCTGTGGTTAAGCATCTCACGGGTCGTGCCAGCGTCAGACAAATAAAAGGGGGATTAACAGACTTTTTGGGAGGTTTTTTTACCACGTTATATCGTCGTTCTCTCATCAAAAACCCGCCTGAAGAGGTTTTAAATGTCATCCGTGCACGTTTGAGTAATTTAGCGATCTCTCCCGGGCCTGTACAACGCTCCGCCCACAAACCCACGCTCCCGCCCGACAATTCTCCGTAAACATACAAAAACACGATACGAAACCGTATGCTACGACTTCACAAACCTGATGCGATGTGCAGTAGTTTCATTAGGGAGCAAAGTGAAAAGAAACTCAGAGAATCGAAAACGAAACTTGTAAAACATGTTAATACGTCGTTTTTGGCGAATAAAACATTATCAAAACAATAAAAGGAAGCGCGGCGATCTAAATATGTTCCGTGTTAGCGGTTAATACCCCGTGGAAACGTAATACCCCGTCTTTAACAATCCCGTCTGTCGTTATGAATCATTATGAAACGTAATATTCAAAACCGCAAAACAATCTCCCGTTTTAAGCTCGAGATCCCGTGTTCTTCGCAGTTCGGCCTCTGTGCCAAATCCAAACTCCATCTGCTCCCGCGTCCGTGTCCGTGTGTGAATCCTCCGAGTTTGAGGATTTTAAACAGACGCAAAAGATTTAAGTGAAAAAACAGAACTCCCGAATCTGACCGGGTTACGTAAGACGCGCCGAGCGAGGGGCCGTTTTACGTCGTTTGAGCGATTTAAGCAAACAGTTATTCTTTTTATGACAAGTTTATTTCGTCTTTTAAAGCCCCTTTTTTCCCATGTATCTGAGCTAAATGTGTCTCGCCCCAGTGCAGATATACGTAATCGTTAGCATGCTTTCCTCTCCCCGTTCCTCTCTTCTATCTCTCTCCCTCCTGTCCTCTCTCATCCCCCCTTCCCTTCTCTCTCCTCTTTATCTCCCTCTCCTCCTCCTTTCCTCTCCTCTCCTCTATCTGTCTCCCTCTTTTCCTCTCTCATCCCCCCTTTACGTCTCTCTCCTCTTTATCTCCCTCTCATCCCTCCTCCTCTGCTCTCCCCACTCTCTCCTCTGTCTTTCTCCCTCCTTTCCTCTCTCATCCCCCCTTTACTTCTCTCTCCTCTTTATTTCCCTCTCCTCCCACTTTTTTCTCCTTTCGCCTCTCCTCCATTATCTATCTCTCTCCCTCCTTTTCTCTCCTCTCTCATCCCCTTCCCATTCTCTCTCCTCTCTATCTCCCTCTCCTCCTCCTTTCCTCTCTCATCCCACCTTCCCTTCTCTCTCCTCTTCATCTCCCTCTCATCCCTCGTCCTCTCCTCTCCCCTCTCTCTCCTCTGTCTTTCTCCCTCCTTTCCTCTCTCTTCCCTTCTCTCTCCTCTTTATCTCTCTCTCCCCCTCCTTTCCTCTCCTCTCCCCTTCCTCTCCTCCTCTCTGTCCCTCTCTTCCACAGTTTCAGTTACATTTACTTGAGTAACTTTTTAAATAAACAGTACTTTCACAGTACTTTTCTAGCAGCACTTTTACTTCTACTTAAGTAATATTTTTATTGCAGTAACAGTACTTTTACTTGAGTAATTTCTTGGACCATTACTTTGTACTTCTACTTGAGTAATATTATTTTGAAGTAACGTTACTCTTACTTGAGTAACCACCTCTGCTCTCTCCTCTTTATCTCCCTCTCCTCCTCCCCCTCTCTCTTGTTCTCACCTCATCCCTCTCCTCTCCTCTCTCCTCCTCCTCTCCTTCTCTCTCTCTCTGTCTCTTCAAAAAGTCTTCTTGTAACCTCTCCCCCTCTCCTTCTCTGTCTCTCTCCCTTTCATCTCCCGCTTTCTTATTTCTCTCTTCACCTATCCATCTCTCCCTCCTCCCTCGCTCTCCTCTTTATCTCCCTCTCCTCCTCCCCCTCTCTCGTTCTCACTTCATCCTTCTCCTCTGCCTTTCCTCTTTCTCTCTGCTCCCCCTCTCCTTCTCTCTCTCTCTGTCTCTCTCCCTTTTATGTTCCTCCTTCTCATCTTCACCCACCTATCCCCCCATCTTCCCTTTTCCTCTTTTTGCTCCCTCTCTC
>KN484200.1:5992-20992 GCA_000787095.1 Periophthalmodon schlosseri | reverse complement strand
TGCATTGCTCTTGTCTTCTCCTCTTCCTCTCTCTTTGTCTCTCTCCCTCTCTTTATTCCTCCCTCTTTCTCTCCCTTGTCTCTACTGTAGTGCATTGCTCTTGTCTTCTCCTCTTCCTCTCTCTCCGTCTCTCTGTCCCTCTTTCTCTCCCTTGTCTCTACTGTAGTGCATTGCTCTTGTCTTCTCCTCTCCCTCTCTCTCCGTCTGTCTCTCCCTCTTTCTCTTCCTTGTCTCTACTCTAGTGCATTGTCTTCTCTTCTTCCTCTCTCTATCCCTCTCTTTCTTCCACCCTCTTTCTCTTTCTTTTCTCTACTGTAGTGCATTGCTCTTGTCTTCTCTTCTTCCTCTCTCTCATCTCTCTCTCCCTCTTTCTCTTCCTTGTCTCTACTGTAGTGTGTTGCTCTTGTCTTCTCCTCTTCCTCTCTCTCCGTCTCTCTGTCCCTCTTTCTCTCCCTTGTCTCTACTGTATTACATTGCTCTTGTCTCTGATTGTTTATAGGCCTCGCTGTAGTAAAATGAATCCCATTGATCTCCCTTTTTTGGTTTGTTGCCATGACGCGTCTCTAATTCCACATTGTAAAATTAAGCAGGTGATAAAACAGCCTCTGTAATCATGGAGGATCAGGTATATTTACGACGCAGGACGGGAGAAATGTTTAATTATCTGGCAACTTTGTGAATGAGCTAAGCACCGTATCCTATATTTATGGAGAATTGTCGTGTGGGAGCATAGGTGACGTAGGCTTGTGGGGGCAGAGCGTTGGACAGGATCTTACTGCTAATCGTAAGGAGGGTTTGAGAAGGGGCCCAGGAGAGATCACTAGATTACTCAAACATGCATGGATGATCTAAAACCTCTTCAGGCATGTTTTTGATGAGGGAACAACATTATACATGGTAGAAAGCTCCAAAAAGTAGATTTTGCATAATAGCCGCTCTTGAATATTTGGAACAGGCTTACACAAACTGACTATATTGTATTTTCAGTGTAGTCAACAGGGGCACATTGTCAAACACCATTAGTCTAAGTTTAAACTAAAGAATATGGTAAGGTTTGGAGTGCATGTTCCTGTGGCAAGATGGTTATCCTGTCCCCTCCTCTCAGTAAGTAAGTTGTAGGTTAGACTTCTTCATTTGGAAACTGTGGGGTAAGTGTATTGCCCAAAGACACAACATTATGCTTTAGTGAAACATCTCTATCATCTAAACCACCAAAGTGAAATATGGCCTGAAAGTAGAAAATGACATTTTCTCAAACTGGTGCACATTTTTGCCTATGTTAAAGTTATACTGCATAACTTTTGTGGAGAGGGGTACATCAGAAGCTTGTCTCCATGGAGATGTTACTCCTTTGCCCGGAATATTCACTCATACATTGAAAATTATGTATTCTTATAGTTACCATGAGCACTTAGATAGATCTCACCTGTAACTTGGCCTGGTGGCATGAACTGCTTGTCTCCATGTATAGTTTAAGTCTAATGCCATACTGTGGAACATTACAGACAAGGCAGTAAACATCTACAAGAAAAGGTTCGACAGTGCAGTTTTAAACATGACTTTTTGTGCTTAAGTATGACACCCGTGGATCATTATGTTATAATTTCCACATTTTAAATCACAATATTCTTCTAAAACAACTTAATAAAAGAAACAAATCTGCTGACTTCGGTGTTAGAAAACTGTGGTGCGCAATGGGAGCTGACTTTGCCGTAAACGTCATCACAACAAAGCGCCGCATGGTGTCGACGCCCCCTATGGATAGCTTCACATCACACTAGCGAGCAGCCCCTTTATTTATTTATTTTTTCATTTGTAACAAAATTACTATATATGACGCTGATTAAGAAAATACAACTGGAGAAGAAAGTGCATATGTCACAGTGGGCGTGTACTGGTGGAAAACGGGGGTTGATCAGTAAAATGGTGCCTTGAAAATAAACGATTAAAGATTACTCAAACATGCACGAGTCACTCCAAATACAACTTCAGGTGAGTAAATGGTGAGGGGAGACAAATGACATGGTTAACAGCTGTGAAAAGTCCATTGTGCAGAATAGGTTTGTGTAGGTCTGATTTAACAATAACTCAGAGTTTTGCATATTAAAACCTCTGCATCATCATTTGCACTTTGTCAGAACTCGTGGTGATCTTCACAGAGGAGATGGGTATCTTACGAGTGTGACTAAAGCAAACAGGAGGTCAGAGCCTGAGGACTCAACCCAAAACAAAGAGCTTCAGAGCCATGGGAGCGTGTGACTGTCAGCTGTGTGCAGTGTAAAGTCCCACACCGGAGCGTTCACTCAGACAGCAGCAGTAAACAGGAGAACACACATTATCAATGGGACATAAACACATGTCTGGAGGCAGTGGGGTGGATCTGTGAGGGACAAGGAACCTTATTTTGGTCTATTTGTAAACTAGGCTAACCATTCATTTTGTTCATGATAAAGTCTCTATCTACAATATGATTGGCTCCCAGTCCTGTTGTATTCTCACGTCACCACTAGATGCTATTAACATTACTGCTGGCCAAGGGGAGGTGCCAGGTGAGGGGAGGGACCAGATTGGCCTTAAATCTGGGGAACCTGATTTTCACACTGCTGTGAACACGTCTGTGGCTCTCTCAAACTCTTTAACACACAGTCCATATCCAAATGGATTCATTATCAGGAGTGTGCTCAACTTTAGAACACCATGAAACTGTGGTGGACCGCCCAAGCAGCCAATCAGAACACTGCTTTCGGCATTTACTTCCTGGTTGATAAAAATGATAATAATGGCTTAGTCTTGTACATCGCTTTTCCAGACACTCAAAGTCACTTTACAGTTTCATGCATTATTCACTCACTCCACACTCTGTGGTGGTAAGATACTATTGTAGCCACAGCTGCCTTGGGACAGACTGACAGAAGCGAGGCTGCCAATCTGCACCACCACCAACACACATACACACACACACCACATTCATACCAGGTAATGTGGGTAAATTGTCTTGCTTAAGGACACAGCAACAGCTTTTGCCATTGCTCCTCCACTGTGGCATCTGGTATTCACAGTGGTCTCCCATTCAAGTACTAACCAGGCCAGTCCTACTTAGCTTCAGAGATCGAGATCAAGCTTTGGCATGGAGGTTTTAGTTTGTCACAAAGTGCTGCTTTTACTACATACTCTATTGGAGAAAACAACAAACAAATAAGAACATTTACTAGCTAAAAACCCACTTTAAAATGACCATTAGGTTTGGGACAATAAAATATAAAAGTCACAACTCAGAGTCTAGAAGAACCAGACATAATGAGATTTAGATGTAAAAAAATCCAGATGCATAATGATGTACTGGTGGAAGGTCCGTCATCTGCTTGGGGAGGTTATTAGGTTATTGGGTTGTAGACTAAAATGTCGATCAGAACGACAAGCATGTGATGCCTTCACTTATGGAATCAAAATCTTACCTATGGTTCCTTTAAGGTAATCATTTCAAATACATCCCTGCTTTGTTCTTGTCAAATGTTTCTCTTATCTTCATCCAGCCACATACAACAACATTACATTGGCCTGTCATAAATTCTGTGACATACAGTGACCCACTGAACCTCCATAAATTGAGATAAACCAGTCCAGACGCATGCACAGATGTCCAGACCAGATAAGCCCCATACATCATGAGTCCAGTCTCTTATGGACATAACGCTGGTCTGCTGTCTGCTACATAAAGCTGTTCTTCTACACTCCATTACATTACATATATTTGTACACAGTTTACAGCAAGACTGGATTCTATTTGTTATAATATCCATGCAAAATCTTCTTAATCTTAAAAAAAAAGTTTGCAGAGGAGAGGGTCAGATGGAGCAGAGGATGCAGAGGGGAGAGTCAGAGGAGCACAGAATGCAGAGGAGAGGGCCAGATGGAGCAGAGGATGCAGAGGATGCTATGGTTAGTATAAAGTGGTCAGGATTTTCAGTGGTCAGGATGTCTGGACACTTGAGCACAGAGTGAGTCCAATTAAATGGTATATAGGCCTGTACCACAGACAAACCACTAATTCAGCCTCTGATGAGACCTGTGGCCTTATGGAAACACACAGCCCACATCTCCCTCTGGTAATCACATATCATTAGCTGACCTCTAACGCCGGAAAAATATACAAGTTAAATATGCTGTGCTGCTTTCAAATGAGTCATTACAAAAGTTATAAAATACAGTCATGTAACGTAAAAAATCCAGGATACTGAACTCGAGTCATTTCATTTTGGCAACTTTCAGGTGTTCTGTGAAACATCTCCATGGAAAGTTTCACAGTACGGCATTAAACATTTTGTATTCATGCAATTACAGGAGGCGACAGTAGATCAGTTGGTGTTGGTCCACTGATCCAAAGGTTGGCAGTTTGAAGCCCGCTCTCTATATAAACATCGTTTGAGTGGTCAGATCCACTGACCCACAGGTTGGCGGTGCGATTCCAGCTCCCACAGATGAATGGGCAATATACTGACACACCTCGCCCCCAGTGTCTGTATATACTGGTGTATGAATGTGTGTGTGAACATTAATAACAGACATGAGGTGCCTTCTTTCCCCTGTTGCTCCCGCAAGCGTTAGCAACAGGTTTGATTGACAGGAATGCTAAGTGCTGGCTCCCTGCTAAACCAACGGTGTGGGCGAGAAGGGGCGTTACCTTCAATAGCCTCTCTCTGGATTGGCTCTTTGGTTGCTATGATACTCACAGTCGGAATTCCAAATATGGAACTCGGCTCCAAATTGGCTGCTATAACTGTTAGCCTCAATGAGCTTCATTTGACTGGAGCTGAACGCTATGGGTGACGTCACACTCACTTAGTCCACTTCTTTATACAGTCTATGGTCCCGACGTACACTTTTAGTAAGAATTTCATGTGAAGTTTTATAAATAAAACTGACCTGTAACTTGGCCTAGTCACGTCACCTGCTTGTCTCCATGGAGATTACTGGTCGCTCTGGTCACTGAAAGTTGTGAAAAGTGCTTATAAACTCATCGTGGTGAATAATTAGGAAGTTCTGAATGCATAAAGTAAGTGAGAAATAACTTTGAACCACTGCAAACTGTTTCAAAGGAACTAGTTCTGTTTTTCATGTTTTTAAAAAATCAAACTGTGAAGATATTTATGACTGGTGGCATAGTCTTCATAAGAAAAGTTACAAAATGCACTTTTAATAAACCAAAACAAGTGATTCTAAATTCAAGCCATTTGAACTACCACAGACGATCATAATTCTACCCTTATAATGTGGTTAAGATCGAGTGGTGCTTTTTCCATTGATAACATGCAAAATGGAAATAGTAAAAGGGATCACACTAGACCAGATATTCTACTGAGTGACAAACCAAAAGCAGGAGTAACAAAGCATAAATCTCCTCCATTAAACCTGTGGTCCCATTCAAACCTGTACCACTTCTAGCAATGTGTATATCTTGAATCACGGACAAAATAGCGAAATAAAAACCTCAGGATCATGTAGAGCGGGTTAATATGAACATTTAAGACCAAAATGATGTGCCTGAAAGCAGCAGAGTATATATATGTCCATTTATATATACAGTCTATGGGTGTGACAGACCACAGCATTTGTCATTCAAATCATCCCTCCACTATCAGGACAGGATAATATAAACAGGACAATAATAGGCAGTCATTTGAATCAGCTGCTGTCTGACAGCTGTTTGTTTAAGAGCGTATTTACTTAAAATACAGAATATGTTTCACAATTGTGGTTAAATCAGACCTATTGTGCTTGTTTTTGCTCTAAAGTTATAATCCATGACGCCCATGGATCATTATGTTATAATTTGCATATTTTGAATCACAATATTCATCTAAAACGACTTAATAAAAGAAACAAGTCCACTGACTTCTGGGTTGAATCCTGGTTGGACTGTTTATTCCCTGATCAGTCTTGGTTCAGTCTTAGTTTAGTCCCTGGCTAGTCCTTGTTTAGCCCTTGTGAAGTCCTGGTTTAGTTCTAGTTTAGTCCTTGTTAGTTCAGTTTTGGTTTAGTCCTGGTTTAGTCTTGGTTCAGTCCTTGTTCAGATAACATCTTCCTCATGAATCTTAAAAGCTATTCTTGGATCAAGAGACAATGCTTTTCTGTGTGAGCGCCTGAGTTTAAGGTGGAATTGTGTGTTTTAAGGTGGAGTTTTGGGGTTTGGTTGGACTTGAGGGACAGTGGGTGGATGGTCTTTGGCTGTGTGCCTTGTTTGTTCTCCTTTTTGTCTCCGGGCTCTCATCCCTCCAGCCCACTCTGCAGCTGTGGATGTGGGCTTCAACAAAGGATTTCAAAAAGAGATATTTAGTCTTGGTTTAGTCCCGGTTTAGTTTTGTTTTGGCCCTGGATTAGTCCTGGTTTGGTCCTGGTTTAGCCATGGTTCAGTACTAGTTAGTCCTACTGTTCTATTTGCCTGATTTTTCCCATGTATTTGAGTAAAATGTGTCTCGCCCCATTACAGATATATTGTATAATAGCTCTTGAGGTTAGAATAAGTCTGCACTGTATTGTCTGCATCTAATTATAAAGTGTTTGATTTTCAATCAGGAAGTGCACATTAGCATGATAGTTATTGTTAGCTTTACGGTCATGGCAAAACTCGGCTCTGGCCTCTGAAAGTTGTGAAAAGCACTTATAAACTCATCGTGATGAATAATTAGGATGCTCAGAATACATAAGGTAAGTGAGGAATAACTTTGGACCACTGCAAACTGTTTAAAATGAACTAGTTCAGTTTTTGACATCTGCGATAAGATATTTATGATTAAAATTGTCTTCAGTTATTGTGCTTTTTAGGAGAGACTGCTATGGGCTGTTTCATCTCCTAACAGTCTTTTCAGTGCAGAATCAAAATAGATAATTATTACAAATCTCAGCACTGCCTTGAGGGCCAAATCACCACCTCTGGAGGGCCAAAATTGGCCCGTGGGCCCCACTTTCGGCACCCCGATCTAATCCAAAAATAACCATTAAAGTTTCACTTCATTATGAACACGTAGGGAGGAGCCTAACTGCTTGTGTTTGTCAAAATAAGAAGAAATAAGACATATTTACTGTTTATTTGTCAAATGGGATGGACTTTATATCCTAACAGTCTAATCAAGGTTTAAGTAATGCACCAGTGTGTGCTTTTGCAGACTTACCAGCCAAATGTTGCCCACTTTTAAAATCCATATGTCCACTTCTTGTTTCAGCCATTTTAAAAACCTCTGATAGAGGATGAAATTACTGTAAAAAAAAGTCTCAAAAACAGAAGCTTGACCCCTAGTGGCTTCTCAGTGTATCTACAGTTACATTAGAGTACAGTCATTTAAAGCCGCAGTATGTAACCTTATAGTCCAAAAATAAAATAACTAAAATAAAGGCATGTTTTTTTTCATTTTGGTTGTGTTTATTTCACTGAAAAATATAGAAAAACATGCATCACTCTTGGCGGGCTTGCATCTTCACAAACCTGACTCACCTTACCTGACCTTATTTGGCCTGGAGGGCCTCCTCCTGCTTGTTTCCATAGAAATGTTGTTCCTTTGGCTAGAATATTTCACAGTATGGCAAAAGATGTGTCTATCTCTATGGAGAATGTTCCGAAGTATGGTTTTAACTTTCTATTTCTATGGAATCATGCAGGTGATGTTCCATCTCCAGAAAGTTATACACTGTAGCTTTAAGTTAAGTTTCATAATGTAACATGAGAGTTTGCCACCTGTTTGTCTCCATGGAGATGTTTCTGTTTTGCTTGCTGTGTTGTTTGTATTGGTCTGCACTGGTTTATATGGGTTAGTATGGGGTTGAATTGGATTGCATTGGTTTACATGGGTTTGGTTCTATAGTATTGTATGGAGGGTGCATTGTTGCAGATACAGTAGGAGGCAGCCTTGGCTCCTCTCTCTTCTTCTGTCTCTGCAGATCCACCGCCCACCTCACAGCTGCTCCCAGATCTGGAGCTGTGGACCGGCCTGGGCCTAGTCCCTGTCTGAACCTGGTTTGGAACTGGTTTAGTCCTGATTTAATTCTGGTTGGGTCCTGGTTTAGTCCTGGTTTGGTCCTGGTTTAGTCCTGGTTTGGTCCTGGTTTGGTCCTGGTTTAGTCCTGATTTAGTCCTGGTTTGGTCCTGGTTTAGTCCTAGTTTAGTCCTGGTTTAGTCCTAGTTTAGTCCTGGTTTAGTCCTGGTTCAGTCCTAGTTTAGGAGCTCTGCCTGATTTTTACCATCTTAAAAATGTGAAAAACAGAACTAACTCAGTTTAAATGTTTTGCAGAAGTCCAAATGTATTTCTCATTTATGCCAGAGTGGAGTTTTCCTAAAAACAACTAGCATGCTAATGGCCACGTCCTGATTATTGGTCAATAAAGTGTTTTTTAATTAGATGCAGACAGAACACAGCAGACTTATTTTGACCTGAAGAGCTGCATATACAATATATCTGTACTGGGGCAAGACACATTTTGCTCAAACACATGGGGTAAATCTGGTGCAGGGCCTTTAATAACTGAGCATGAGTAGTTTATGGAGATTGAGAAAAGCCAGTTGGGGTCACAGTCTCGTTATGATTTTGATCCTAAAATTAAAAGTCCTCAGATCTTGTTTTGGACCGGACTTGGTTCTTTGGTTCTCGTTTCCGTTTCATCTGCCCCTCTTTTGGACCATCTTTAGCTTGTTCTGCGTTAGCTTAATTTCCTCCCTATTAGCCCCATCATTCAGAGCGGTTTTCACTTGATAATTTGAGAATCTGGGTTCGCGGCGACGCTAATCCTGCTAGCATAACACTTTAGCGAGGGATTACGCAGTGACAAGTTGACGCGCGAGGAGAGATGTAAAGGGTCTTAAGCTTTGGTCCTATTAAAAAGTGCAGCGCCCCGGTCCACCGCACATGAGCCAATGCAGCATCTACAGATTTATGAAGGCTCGGGAGGTCCAACTAGAACTAAACCAGGTCTTTTAGAACACAGAGAGAAGACGAAACCAGGTCTAAACTGGGACTAAACCAGGTCTAAACTGGGACTAAACCAGGGCTAAACTGGGACTAAACCAGCTCTAAACTGGGACTAAACCAGATATAAACTAGGACTAACAACCATATAGGAGGGCATCTGACACACAGGGACATAGGAGGATGGGAGGGCATCTGACACATAGGGATGTAAGAGGATGGGAGGGCATCTGACACTGTAATAGTATATAAAATGAATAGCGGTCTGGTCCGGTCTCACTCTCTGCTCCTCCGGCCTCAGAATGGTTGTGGTTTTGGAGTTTGTTACTGTGACTTTTCACGGTGACATTTCAAAATAAACAAAATGAAAAAGGACCTGTTTTTTTCTTGGTCAACCTTTACTCTGCTCCAGGCAAAAGTCTTTAATAACCAGGCCACGTAAGAAACTTAAAGGTGCACCTAAGGAATGTTCCCAACTATGGCATTAAACTTATATATCTCCATGGAGACAAGCAGGCCACGTTACAAGTCAGTAAGAATGCATTTTTTTTTAACATTAATAAAAAAGAAAACCCTGCATAATTAATAGTAAGAGCACTGACAACACCTATAATTGGATAACTGCAAGAGGCATACGTTTAATGCCATACTATGGAACATTCAGGCAAAACAACAACATTTCCATGGAGACAGGGAGATAGCGGACTCCCTGCCAGAAAAGTGACATAGTACAGCTTTAAGTAATTCAAATTTACATTCTCAATTTTTTTTTGCCAAAAAATAGACTAAAATATGTAATGTAATGTAATAAATATGGGTTTTTGTTCTTTTTTCATTTGGGTTGTATTTATTTCTCTGAAAAACTCCTTACTCCTTACTCTGAGTGGGCTTGCATCTCCACAAATCTGACTTTTATTTGGCCTGGAGGCGGGCCTTCTCCTGCCTGTTTCCATGGAAATGTTATGGGTATAATATTCCACAGTATGACATATAACGTGTCTACCTCCATGGAGAATGTTCTGAAGTATTGTTTTAACTTTCTGTTTCATGGAATCAACAAAATGACGTGCCACCTCCAGAAAGTTACTTATTGTACCTTTAAAAAAACATATTTTTAACAGCACATGCAGACTTTCTCTGTCACATAAAACTCATCCATTCTCCTCAGGTATTTGTGCTGGCTTCTTATAAACAGCTCCTGTCTTCAGCACTGGCTAAGGACCCGTTGGGGAGTGATTCATAATTGGCTGAACTGTTCCTAAGGCCTTTCTCATTTGCGTACATCTCTTCTATTTACCTCTGCACTGCTCGCGCCCGGGCCTCCAGATTTGTGTAGCAGATTTGAGCTGATAATAAGCTTTGTTTGTCCATTTGGAGAGGTCCCATGGTGATAGTGGACTGGTAACACCTGTCCAATCTCAAGCCCTGACTCAGACCGGCCTTCTGCACAAAAGTTTAAACCCAAAAATAGGCTTTATGTTTTGTTTTTCATTTATTGAAACTTTGCAGCTAATGTCATCAACATTCCCTGGGAGTGTGATGCTAACTGTAAGCACTGCTCCCTCTATGGGTTTGTTTAAAACAATCTGACTAGAAAGAACTGACTTAGCTGGAACTACAACAGAGATGATTTGTACTTTTAAACATCCCTCTCAGATAACATTATAGTCACAAGCTAGCTAGCATTAGCCAACAGTTTTCAGCTAGTCAGGAGTTTGATGTTTGTTGAAAATCAAACTCCTAAATGGGATCATGAACGCTCGTACTGATCACAGGCTCCTGAAAATGTGCTGTTTAAATGCATTTGTACTTTTTTCTTGAGTTTTCATATTTAAACTATTTTGACAGTGTTTGCTAATGTGTGCATTGTGTCATATGGTAACTGTTGCTAATGTGTGCATTGTGTCATCATGGTAACTGATGAACATTCCTCCCATAGACTGTATAAAGAAGTGGATTGAGGGAGTGTGACGTCACCGATAGCGTTCGGCTCTAGTCCAATGAAGCTCATCGAGGCTGGCGGTTATAGGGGCCAATCTGGAGCAGAGTTACATATTTGGAATTCTGACCGTGAGTATCATAGCAACCAAAGAGCCAATCCAGAGCAAGGCTGATGAAGGTAACATCCCTTCCTGCCCGCACCGCTGGTTTAGCATGGCGCGGTCACTTAGCAACGCTATCAATCAAACCTGTTGCTAATGCCAGTAGGAACGACCTCGGGGAAAGAAGGCACCTGATTTGTCTGTTATTAATGTTCATATCTTGATTTATGGACAAAATAGTGAAATAAATATACCAGGATCATGTAGAGCGGGTACAGAGAGAGGGACGATAGTTTTCTAATGCAAAGTGAATTGGAGCAAGAGTCGTGGGAGCGCAGTGGCTAGCAGGTTAGCTATGTCCATTTATATATTCAGTTTATGATACCTCCATTGATAGTTTCAGAGTCTAGAATACGATGATGTCACATTTTAAAATGGGGGGCAAGAGGCAATTTTCTCTATTAATTACATTGTACTTTGCCATGAAATGACCAAAAGGTAAATTCTCAAATGTTAAACCTGATAATTTCCACTCACTAAATTACAACCCAAATCTGCATTTTAATAGTATAAATTGTAGCTGTCCCCATCTGTATTAAATATTATTGGCCTATAGAATGTGGTGATGTTATCTGAAATCCAGCCATAGACATACATGCAGAACCCCAAGCATCAAGTATCAATACAGTAGTGTAAAAGTTGTGATCTTCAATAGGCTCTGTGCACAACGGCAGCTGCTACTTCCAACCAGGGGGAAGGTCAGTGCAGCTATTTAACTAGAATGAAACTTGGGATATAGGAAGATGGGAGGGCATCTGACACATAGCAATATATGTGTAAATGTGTGTGTTTGTCCATCTGGAGAGGTACCGTGGTGACAGTGGACTCAGAGATAACACTTGTCCATTCTCTAGCCCTGAGTCAAACCAGCCTTCTGCTCAAACGTCCACAACTTCTGATGGATTATGTAAGCTTGGACAGACTGGGAAAGTTACTGCAACAACTGTTCATTTATCAGCACTAGCACTCTCGCCTCACAGGAAGAAGGTTCAGGGTTTGAATCCCAGGGAGCCCAAGCCTTTCTATGTGGAACTGGGGAAAACCTGGTCATTCTGGTTTCCCCCATCAACCCAAAACATGCACAACAGGTCACATCCTCCAGCTAAGGTTGTCCTGCTCCAGACAAAGGTCTTTAATAACCAGGTCACGTAAGACCTGGGCCTAAGGAATGTTCCCAACTATGGCATTAAACTTATGTATCTCCATGGAGACACCTCTAATTGGATAACCTGACCAAGACTAGCTCGAGATCTGGAGATGGGTCCCACTGTTGCTGACAGGTTTAACCCAGAGAGACTGAGGGATGGGTCAAATGCAGAGGATTTCCCTATGTGGACAGTAAAGGCTAACCTTAACCATAACCTTATATTTTAATGTACCGGTATGCATTTTTTTGAAATACAGAATTATATACAAGATATGCACTATAATATAAGACTTTGATATAAACCAAATCTAAAACTGAACTAAATCAGGTCTAAACTGAGACTAAACCAAGTCTAAACTCGGACTAGACAAGGTCAGAACTAGGAATAAACCAGCTCTGGAACTAACCTATGCAAGACTAAACTAGGATTAATCAGGTCTAAATATATGGGCTAAACCAGGTCTAAAATACTGGTCTAACTAGACCCAAACTAGGTCTAAAATGGGACTTAACCAAGTCTAACTAGAGGTTAACCAGGTCTAATCTGGAACTAAAGTTCTAAATTCAGGAGTTAAAGCAGGTCTTAAATACGACTGAACTGGGTCTAAAATGGTCATTCATTGGTTCCTTCTGGGTCTACACAAACCCATTGTCACAAAGCCATAGGAGGATGGGAGAGCATCTGACATATTATAATATATGTGAAAATGTCTGGTTTTCCTCTCCTTCTCTCACATCTCTCCGTCATGCAAAATCATTTTCCCAAAGCCATAGGAGTATGGGAGGGCACCTGACACAGTAATAAAAGTGAAACTGTCTGCCTATAAGAGCAGGTGTAATTCTCCCAGGAGCCACTAGGCGGTAATGGGTTTGTCCTGTTTACGCGCAGAGGAGGAGATGAAGACACGAGAGTATTCCCAAATTAATTACAGTACGAGTCATTTGAACACACTCCTCCATGTTTAAGTGTCCAAAGGTTAGGCCAGGGAAGAGCCAGGGCACTGATGCATGCTGGGAAATGGCTTTGGAATAATGTAGTATAGTGTGGAAACATGCTATACATAATGGGAGTGTCAAACCTATTCACACACTGTTAGCTGAGACTTTTCAACAGTAAAAATGTGTAGGCTAAATACAATCTAGACTGTATTCTTTTGCAGCCAATCACACAAGCTGAACCTTTGCCTCTCAACCAATCAGCTCTCAAAACATCAATTTAAACGTGCTCTATGTAACTTTTCTGGTAGGGTCCACCATCTGCTTGTCTCAGTGGATATGCTAGTTTCTGCAGTCTTTCACTGTAAAGCATTCAAGTTTTCTATTTCAATGGCGGCAAGTAGGTGACACCACCAAGTTACAGGTCTGATCTGCGAAGAGGCAACCCCTCTTACTGTAATATTGCATATGTTCCAGTGTATGTTTGAGCAATATAAACATTTAGATTTGAATAAATGCAATGCAGATACCGTAAATTTTAGAATCCAGAGCAGCCGATGGCCGATGAGATCTACCGATATGTAGGACCCATTTTGATTATTTTCCCCAAATTCTGTAATTTACCTAAAAAAACGTGTAGTCACGTTTTGTGCAGTTAACTCTTCACATGTAAATGTTCAAATAAATCTGCAGATTCTTTAGGCAGCAGGTCAACCAGAACAAAATATGGGCCTGTGCTGGAGATTCAAGGCTGATAGCCGATACCCTAAAAAAGTGCAAATATCGGCCTACCGATATACAGTTCTGTCTCCAATGTTTAGTATTGGAGCATCTCGCTTTGTGGTGCCATGCTGTGAATGATGTGATTTCAAATCCCAGGAGATGACAAAATAAAGGATCTTTTCAAGGATAGAGTAAGAAACCTCTCTGTCTGTGTTTCTCCTGACCTGGTTTGCACTCACAGCCCCCAAACCCCCCTCCCACTCCACAAACAGCAGAGCAAATAGGCCGAGCTCATTTGTAAGAAAAATATGTGCTCTAGAAAGACCCAGTTATGCGCAAATGTAAACAACAAACTTATCAACCACTCAGACAGATTAGAAGTCTAACCCACAACCTCCTGGTGAGAGAGGGGAGACAGGATAACCACTCTGCCACAGTAACACAAGGAGAACATGCACACTCCACTCAGAGAGATCAGGAGTCTAACCACAACCTCCCTGGTGAGAGGAGACAGGATAACCACTCTGCCACAGTACAGTTGCTAAAGTCATTTAAATGGGAGGAAACGAAGTCTAACCCACAACCTCCTGGTGAGAGGAGACAGGATAACCACTCCGCCACAGCAAGCCAGGGAGGACATGCACACTTCACTCAGAGAGATCAGGAGTCTAACCGACAACCTTCTGGTGAGAGGAGACAGGATAACCACTCTGCCACAGTACAGTTGCTAAAGTCATTTAAATGGGAGGAAACGACAGTATTGAATTGTGAACTGAAGCTGACTGAGCTGCTTTTCTAATGAACCACAAGAAAAGAACAGAGCCACTTCGACTGTGCTCAAGTCCCAACAATTATCAGACGGCCCACTGGTCTGAGAGAGGGAGAGAGGGAGGGAGAGGGGAAGAAGGGAGAGAGAGACTATCCACTGGTCTAAGAGAGGGAGAGGGGGAGGAGAAAGGCAGGAGGAGAGAGACTGCCACTGGTCTGAGAAAGGGAGAGGGGGAGAAAGGGAGGAGTTAGGAGGAGAGAGAGAGAGACTACCCACTGGTCTGAGAGAGGGAGAGGGGGAGAGAGGGAGGGGGGAGGAGGAGAGAGAGACTATCCACTGGTCTGAGAGAGGGAGGGGGGGAGGAGGGGA
>KN484199.1:0-13996 GCA_000787095.1 Periophthalmodon schlosseri | reverse complement strand
GTTTAGACCTGGTTTAGACCTGGTTTAGACCTGGTTTAGACCTGGTTTAGACCTGGTTTAGACCTGGTTTAGACCTGGTTTAGACCTGGTTTAGACCTGGTTTAGGCCTGGTTTAGACCTGGCTTAGATCTGGTTTGGACCTGGCTTAGACCTGGTTTAGTCCTGGTTTAGATTTGGTTTAGTCCTGGTCTAGACTTGGTTTAGTCCTGGTTTAGACCTGACTTAGACCAGGGTTTAGACTTGGTTTAGGCCTGGTTTAGTCCTGGCTTAGACCTGGTCTCGTTTAGACCTGTTTTAGGTCTGTTTTTGACCTGGTTTAGTCCTGGTTTAGTCCTGGCTTAGATCTGGTTTAAGTCTCGTTTAGATCTGGTTTAGACCTGGCTTAGACCTGGTTTAGACTTGGTTTAGACCTGGCTTAGACCTGGTTTAAGTCTCACTTAGATCTGGCCATGCAGTGCTCTTATGTGTGTTCAGGTTTAAAAATCTACTCAAATATTACCCATAAACTAAACGTCAAAATAACGTGAGTATTTGCGTTCAGATCATGTCCAAGTTTCCACCTCTGACCCTCTACATCCAACATCTACTGAGCGTCACCTTGTAATGAGCACAGCCCGCCAGCAGGGGGCCTCACTCCCCTGTCTTTTCCTGTTGTCCTCAGATGCTCTTCAGACGGACTGAGCCAGTTCTTCACCAGAGGAAATGACAGCTCTGGTTTATTCTGACTGTGGTGAGGCCGGAGCCAACGACGACACACGCGCACACTCGACACTTATGACGTCAAAGTGTGAAATACGGTTAATCTAATTTATGTGTGTGTGTGTGTGCGTGTGTGTGTGTGTGTGTGTGTGTGTGTGTGAGAGAGAGAGAGAGAGAAAAAAAATGTGTGTGTGTGTGTGCGTGTGTGTGTGTGTGTGTGTGAGAGAGAGAGAGAGAGAAAAAAAACTATAATATTGTGTCTTGAAGCGGCCATAAGAGAAAACAGAAAAATCCAGTTTCAAACGCAAACAACAGAAATGACCTGCACGTGTTCACCACAGCTGTGACGTAGAGCACGTGGTGTTTCTCATGTTTGTGCCACACCAGCAAAACGCAGAAAAAGTCATCACTTATTATATAATTTCCATCTTAGTATTACTTTCCATTCATTTAAAAAAATATATCATATCAATTATCAGTATTTCCACACCTTTTAAAGAGGGGGTATTATGGAATTGAGTTTTTCCTTGTCGGAACGAGGGTCTGAGGACAGGGGGCGCTCTGGGACAGTGGCTCCCGCAGGAGGAGGGTCCGAGGACAGGGGGCGCTCTGGGACAGTGGTTCCCGCAGGAGGAGGGTCCGAGGACAGGGGGCGCTCTGGGACACTTCTCCATTTGCTCGTCTGTTTTTGTTTCGTTGATTTTCTAACTTTCTGTTGGTTAAATCTATTCTCCTGGCGACTGCTGTTGTGCCTTTGGGCTTTACAAAAATAAATAGAAATGAAATCTGTACAAGGCTCCGCCCACAAGCCTACGTCACAAATCTTTATGCTGTAATAAAAAATAATTATGCATTTGGGTTTTTTGGGATGCTTTACATATTATTGAGTCACTCCACAGTTAAATCAGACCTGTTCTGTAAAATGGACTCTTCAGATCTTTATCCATGTTCTAGTCGTTTCTTCTCGTTGAGCCTCTGAAGTTGTATTTGGAGTGATTCATGTTTGAGTGAATCTTTAATCTCTTATTTTCAAGACGCCATTTTGTCGATCTACCCCCGGTACACGCCCACTGTGACACGCCCACTGTGACGTCCGCACTTCTGTCTCCAGTTTTATTTCCTTAATCGTTGATACTCGTTGGATTCGGCAGCGTCGCGTCGTCATTTTGGTACAAATGATAAAAAACGTGCTGCTCTAGTGTGAGTGCAGCGGTTCCATAGGGGGCGCCGACAGCACGCGGCGCTTTGTCGTGACGACGTTTACGGCGACGTCAGCTCCCATTGGACACCGCAGTTTTCTAACGCGGAAGTCAGCGGATTTGTTTCTTTTATTAAGTGGTTTTAGATGAATATTGTGATTTAAAATGTGTAAATTATGACAGAATGATCCACAGAGTCACAGATTAGAACTATAGAGACACAAGAACAATAGAGCTTCATTCTTCTCACACATTTGTTCATATTAATCTCCATGTGTTTCGTTCACGTCTTTCATTTGGTCATCTGTCTTCACCGACAATTCACTGTGTGACATTTTATCTCATTTTACACCAGGGCTCTTGTCCAGGAAGAAACCTTGGGCTCCAAATCAAAGATACACAAATATCTACCACTTAAGTCACTCCCGCTCCACCAGCGTTCGCCCCTGCTTCAGCGGGAATCTAACTACCACCCGCACCCACGCGCTACAGGCCACGGGGGGCATATTTTAGCAGAAGAAGAACAGCTGTGAGCGTGCACATGTGTCTGGGTCCGAGGTGGTGAACCGCAAACACGAACCAGCCGTGACGGGAACGACAAGAGTCTTCAGAACGAGTGGCTTAAGTTTCACCCAGTTTGAATTAAGAATGAGAAGTATTTTATCTTTGGGTTGGGTCGGTGTGGGGCAGCTGATATGTGAAGAAAGAATCCGGCGGGTGGCAGAGTCAGTTTGGGCGACGGCGGCTCAGCTGGTAGAGCGTTTGTCCACCGATCCGAAGGTTGGCGGTTCAAATCCCGTTCTTCGCGTAAACGTCATTGGTCGAGCGGTCAGATCCACTGACAGATGAATGCTGTCGTTGTGTCCTTGGGTCTTGGGCAAAACACTTAACCCACCTCGCCCCCAGTGCATGAATGTGTGAGTGAATGGGTGAGTGGTTCCTTGATTCCGCATCATAGTGAGAGGGTTCTGGGTTCAGTTCTTTGTTTATTAACGTGTAAAGTCTGAGCGTTTTCTCTGTGTCTGGGCGGGTTTCATCCTTTCAAAGCCCGGAGTCGAGTTTTGCCGTCACAGTAGAGCTAACGACTAGCATGCTACTGCGCACTTTCTGTTTATCGGACAAGAGAGCGCTTTATAATCAGCACACAGTGGACTTATTTTGACCTGAAGAGCTGCTTATATCTGAACTGTACTGGCAACACACTTAAGTAAAGTTACATTCTGTAGTTGGGTAACTCTCTGTAAACGTCTGCATATTTTTCTTTCCTTCTTTTTCCATTGGTCCCATCACTTTGAACGACCTCTGACCTCTACAGAAACATGCTTTGTGATACACTGACTCCGGGACACGTCTCCGTTTTGTGGTTGGAGTGACCGGACACATGGACAGACACATGACCTTATATTGTGACGTGATCATGTGATGGTCAGCTCCAGGGGAATCCCACATGACCACATTATGTGGAGAAGAAAGAATAGGGCGGTTTTGTGTTTAGTGTTTTGTGCTCTGTTTTTAGGAGGTGTTCATGTCCCACAGGAGGAGCTGGAGGAAGCGTCTGGGGTGGGGGAAGTCTGGGAGTCCCCGCTTAGACGGCTGCTCCCACGACCCGGCCCCGGATAAGCAGAAGAAGATGGAGGGATGGATGCTCTGTTTTTCAAATGGCATCTAGACCTGTCACAATAATTACTATATTGATTTTTATGAAGTGAGTGAAAGATGGAAAAATAATTTTGGGGGTCAGTATTTTTTATGGGGACAGTTTCAGTTACTACTGGGTAAATTTTTCAAATTTTTCTGTTTTCTGTTTTTCTGTTTAGATTAGATTTGTTTTATCACCTATTTATAACTCCATCCTCAGACCTAAACCTAAACAATAAAAAAAACAATACGGCTAGCCAGTATGCTAATAGCCAACATGCTAATAGCCAGTAATAGGTGTGAGAGCAGCCATTATGTAAAATAGACTTCAGGCACAGTCATAGACTGTATATGTTAATGGCCATAGCTAACCTGTTAGCCGCCACGTTCCAAACAGGAAGTGATCATGGGCGCACTTCCTGCTCCATCAAATCTGGCTCCAATTCACTTTACATTGAAAAACTGTGTCCTCTCTCTCTGTAACTGCTGCTGTCAGACTCATTTTGGTCTTAAATGTTCGTATTAACCCTCTACATGATCCTGGGGTTTTTATTTCACTATTTTGTCAAGATATGAACATTAATAACAGAAAAATTAGGCGCCTTCTTTCCCTGAGGTCGCTCCCTCTAGCGTTAGCAACAGGTTTGATTGACAGCGTTGCTAAGCGCCCGCTCCCTGCTAAACCAGCGGTGCGGGCGGGAAGGGGCGTTACCTTTCACAGATTGGCTCTTTGGTTGCTATGATACTCACAGTCGGAATTCCAAATATGGAACTGGGCTCCATATTTGGGCTCCAAATCGGCCCCTGTACCTGCTCCGGCCTCGATGAGCTTCATTTGGAGCCGGACGCTGTGGGTGACGTCACACTCACTCAGTCACTTCTTTACACAGTCTGTGGGCACAGTTCACACAGGGACTTTAATAAACCGAGCCAAGAAACAGAAACTGTTAATAAACAGGTGCCTTAGCTTCAGTGTCGTTAGCTCCTCCTTCAGATATAAGGCAGTGTCCGGCAGTAAATCTGACCACAACTGAAGAAGCGGCTTTTTGTCCAGTTACAGATTTGAATGTTTCTTTTACTTTGCCTTTAACTGTAAAAATCCTGATGTTTGAGCAGGTCTGTGGTTCATATCTGTCACACGTTACGTCCTCGTTCTAGAATTTATCCAGCTGATTGACAAACAGAATTGATGAGTTGTCCTGGTTTGAGGGACAGATGGTGATCGGCGAAAGACGAATGAGGCGTTCGCTGCACTTTGGTCCATTTTATTTCCCCTGAGAAACGTTCACTGATCAGAACCATTGATTACTGATCAGTCAGACTAAAGACACATTCACCAGAAGACGATACTTAGTCAATACTGGACTTAAGGGAAAAGGGAGAGGATGAAGAGGCCAGGGGTGGAGGAAGTACTCAATTTTGTTACTTAAGTAGAAGTAAAAGTATCACATGAAAAAATCTACTGAAGTAAAAGTATTAAAGTACCGGTTTAAATGTACTTTAAGAGTAAAAAGTAAAAGTATTTCAAACAAGTGTTGTTCATTTGTTAAAGTGTAAATGCAGCGATATAGATTAAAAATGAGGCATATTTTGTTCAACAGTAACAATATGAATCACTGTCTTTATTTTTCTTATGAATTTTGTGTGTTTATTTTTGTTTTGCTCAAAGCCAAAGCTTGACCTCGAAAACTTGTTTCCACGAACACGATCAAAATAACCCCTCAAATCATATGAAAAGTACTTTTTACTTTTCAGTCCAGTTCAAAAATGTAGTGGAGCAGAAAGTACAGATACTGCTCTCAGATTTAGTGAAGTAAAAGTAAAAAGTACACACTGCAAAATGTACTTAAGTAAAGTACAGATACCTCAAAATTCTACTTAAGTACAGTACTTTTTTGCCCCATTTTCACAGCACATCCAGTCTCGACTAAAAATATTCAAATGGAATAAACAGAGTTCAAAATGAGACTACAATTTAAAAAAAAAATAATTTCATATTAGGTTTTATAAATCACAACAGGGGCGAACTGCATTTAAACTGGTTTAAAGCAGCAAAGCAAACATGGTGGTGGTGGGGGGTAGAGATGCGCCGCATTCCTGTAAGTCCCGCCCTGCCCCACACAGCAGAATCTATTTATACAACCCGCCCCGCACCCGCAATCGTTAAATACACTGTAAAATACATCAATAAATGCAGCTTTATTTTAGCGAAAAACGTGCTTAAAAACAGACGTAACGGGAGTGAATCCGTAAATATGATGAACCAGCTGCAGTTTTCTTTCAAAACAAAGTAATACCTCATCTTCCGCCTCCAAATCGCTTCTTTTTGGCTCCATTTTCTGGCAAATGGTTGTAACTAGCAAAGGGGGCGCGCGGCGGTGGCGTCAGGTTATAGGTTAATTGCGCTGGTTACACACTTACGTAAACTTTATTATCAAACATAATCAAACATAGGCCAGTGTCGATGAATATTAGTTTGTTTTAAAATATTTTCTAGGCTGTAGTAATAATAGCCTACGTATTTTACTTCTGTGAAAAAATGACCCGCCCCGCAATAAATAGATTTTTTTCCAGCCCGCCCCAACCCGACCTGCGGGTCAGAAGTCAACCCGTGCATCACAGTGGGGGGTTCACTCGCGTCCATATAAGACTCTAAACTACTACTCTAAATGTTAAGTGTGGCCCCCCCATAGTAAGTGTGGCCCCCCCATAGCTCCTCCAAACAACAATCTCTGGCACCGCCCCTGTTCCTGAACTGTGGATTTATTTTTTTCCTTTTAAAGTGATTAACAGAGCTTTGGATCGAACATCAACATCTTTTCGTTCGTGGTCAGATGTGCAGAAGGTCCACGTCCTGTTAAAATGGATAAACACCAAAACACTACGACTTTATATCACTGAGTTACTTTTTACTGCATCTCGAGGACTTGTGATCGCAAACGTGTCGACTGTCTCCTGTGTGTCTCAGAAGGATCAGAGCGTCTGGAGCGGAGACCGACTTCAAAAACCCTGAAAAACTCCCCCACAGCTGCAGACCACGCCCAGAGTCTAAGATGGGAGCAGGCCTCAGCGCGTGCCACACCTGCTGTTTACACCTGCTGTGGTCTGTATGGAGCCCCAGACCACGGGCATATCACGAGGTTTAGTCCTGTATACGACGACAACAGGACAAGTTTATTTCTAAAGCACATTTACAAACAGCCGTCACCGCCCCAGAGTGTTACACAAGATCGATTATGGCGCATAGAAAAAAAACATATAATATCTGCCCCCGTCCTTAGACATGAAAGTACCTATAAACTAAACTAAACTGCACTAACTAAACTTAATTTAACCAGGAAAGTCCCATTGAGATTTGCAGATCTGTTTTTCAAGGCCGAGAGACATCAACAACACAACAGACAAAACATTTCATATACAACAGATGATATGAAAGAAACAGAGACAGGTGGAGGACTGCACGTCCAGAACAGTGTCAAAATGAGCCAGACGTACAAGGTTTGGGAGAATAAGTAAGTTTTTTGTAGAAAATTCCAATCAGCAGGAGCACGATACTGGAAAGAAATGCCCCCCCACTGACACTGGGGACAGTCAGGGTCAAGACCTAATACCAGAGGTGGAAGACATACTCAGTGTTGTTACTTAAGTAAAAGTACAGATACTGGATCAAAAATACAAGTAAAAGTAGAAGTATCACCTGAAAAAAATCTACTGAAGCAAAAGTTTTGAAGTATCCGTTTAAAAATGTACTTAAAGAGGAAAAAGTAAAAGTATTTCATGCAGATTTTGAGTCTTATAAAGCTTCAGATGTGGTGATTTTGATAAAGATTTGAGCTGAACAGAAACAACTGAATCATTTTTTTCGTTTTTGTTTTTCATATTTTTGTTTTGCTCAAATTATGAACGTGTTAAAAATAAACCCTCAGCCTTTTCAGCAGCTCTCAGACAATAATAAAAAATACTTTTACTTTTCAGTCCTGTAAAATGTAGAGGAGTAGAAAGAACAGATACTGCTCCTCGAGGAGAACCACAGTGAAGGAGAGATCCGCTCCCACGGACGGGCGGCTGCAGATGTGTCCAGGACTAATGCCCATCCATTTGCAGATAGAGTTCAAGTCTGTGGGGCCAGAGCCACTCCACTAAGGGACAGAGGGAGGCCCAACCACGGCAGGACGGGAGCCGCCCCAGCCAGGCACCGGGCCCTCCGTTCAGGCGAGGGAAGGGAGGGTCCGGGTCCACGGAACAGGATCAGGGCACAGTTGGGGATCCAGGGTCCGGCCATCACCGGACGGTCAGCGGCCGGGCATCTGAAACAGCAGCACTCCCCAGAGAGTGGGACAGGGAACAACATGTGAAGAGCGAGGAACGAACTCCAGGTGAACTGAACAGTGAAGCTGTTGAGGGAAAACAGGAGGAAACAGAGGATAGTGCTCAGGTCTCCATCCTCCCCCCGCATGGCCACCCCAAAGCAGCTTAACTAAAACTGCAGGGTTTATTTCTGCTCCTAACTGTCCTGGCCATAAGCTCATTCAAAGAGGAACGTTTTAAGCCTGGTCTTAAACGTAGAGACTGTGGGGGCCTCTTTAACATGGGCAGGAGCTGATTCCATAACACAGGAGCTTAGTAAGTGAAAGCTCTCCCTCCTGCTGAGCTTTAAGACGCTCTAGAACCTCCAGTAGTCCCTCCCCCCACCCGGTTCCAGAAGGACATTTCTCATTCACTGTTTGTCATAGACTTTCCAAAAAAAAAAAAAAGGTCAGCCTCCCCGATGTCTTCGAACTCTAAAAGTCTATGGGAAAAATGAATGGAGCAGGAGGTCACTGTTGAGCTCCGTTACACAGACTGTTGTTGTGTCCTTGGCCAAGACACCTGGTGGTGGTTGGAGAGGTTGTCGGTGCATATCGGCAGCCACACTACTACTGATACTTTGCAGTGATGTCACACTCGGGGTGTACCTCATATATGTCTATGGAGTAATGTTCAGCAGTTACCATGGTGACACAATGCGCACGTTAGCAAACACTGAAAAAACAGTTTTAAGATTATCTGAAAAATGGAGCCTGTTTTCCACACGAGCGTCCATGGTCCTGTTTAGGTGTTTGTCAGCAAAAAGGTGAGAGTGACTAAGTGAAAAACTGTCGGCTAACGCTAGCTAGCGACTGTAATGTTATTTGAGAGGGACTTGTTTACCAGACAAATCAGCTCACCTGTTGTAGTGCAGCTAAATCTAACTTGAGTCACAGAGATTCAGACAGAGCAGTGCCTCCTGTTAGCTTCACTCCCCCTCAAGAAATGCGGATCACGTCGTCGGAAAGGTGTCAGTTTGCGAGTTAATTGTTGGCTAATGCTAGTTAGCTTGTGCCTGTAACGTTATTTGAATTATTGAACAGCACAAATCCGCTCACCTGTTGTAGTTTCAGCTAAGTCTAACATGAGTGACAGATTCAGACAGAGCAGTGCCTCCAGTTAGCTTCACCCCCAGAGGAATGCTAATCACGTCATCTGAAAGGTATCAATTTCCAAGTTAATTACTGTACTTTTACAACAACTACTGCGCTCTAACCTTTAGAAATATCTGATTTCTGTGTAGATAAATGTGCTGTTGCCCCAAAACTAAAAATAGTCTTAAGTGGAATCTGAACCTTGTGTCGTCCCACTGGGAAAATGATTTTTCCACAGGTCATAGTAAACTCTTCAACCCAAGCACAAGATGTTGTTTAGACTACGGCGGCCTCAGAGCGACAAACGATCACGGCCTCAGCTCTGTGGTCTCAAAGCATCTCAAGACCTGTAACGGGCCCCAGCTGTACGTGTGTCTCAGAAGGATGATAGATTATGACAGGACTGTTCATTTGGATCATCTTAGCTCTGGAACTTCCAATCTCTGCTGAGCTAACGGTAAAAGGAGCTGTTAACTTGAAAACTACCACTTCGTGACATCACAAGGTGGAACAGAGCATTTTGAGCTTTGGAGATGTGGACAGACTAATAATAAAGTGTTACTCAAACATGTGTGAGTGAAACAAAACACGACTCCAGGTCTGTTTTTGAGGAGGGAACAGCGTTAGAACTTGACTTAAAGCTACAAGAGTCAGTTTTGTGAAATATAGGACCATTTAAAGCGGAGCATGTGGACAAACATGAGGATAAGATCATTATGGTGTGACCTCTTCGTGTCCAGTAAAATAACTCCTTGGGTCCTAGACTAAGCCAGGTCTAAAGATGGACTAAACCAGGACTTAACCAGGACTAATCTAGGTCTGACCAAAAGGTAAAGGTATATTTTATCCCCAGATCTTGAGTGAGCTTTGGTCAGGACGAGCTGGTGGGTTTTACAGTCCAGTTCCAAGCCTGGTTTTGATCTGGTAGTTGTGGGAAAGCCAAATATTTTCTTAGCAGAGCGGATTTATACGAACATTTAAGACCAAAATGACGAGTCTGACAGCAGCAGTTACAGAGAGTTTTTCAATGTAAAGTGAACTGGAGCCAGAGTCGACGGAGCCGGAAGTGCGCCCATTATCACTTCCTGTTTGGAACGCGGCGGCTAACAGGTTAGCTATGTCCATTTATATATAGAGTCTGTGGGTATAGACTGTGGCCATGTCTCAATTCGACAGTTTCACACTTCGTCGGCTGCATTTGAAGGGCACTTACGTCACTTCCGGCGCGACGGGGCCTGTCCCATTTCACGCACCCGACGAATGCGGCCGGAAATGTGCCCTGCGTTTCCATGGAGATCGGCCGTGAACGAAGCGCGCGTCCGAGCAGACTTCGCGCACCGCTACATCCCATCATGCACCACACGTGACTTCTTCTACGGGTGAAACAAAGTGTATTTTCTTAAAGTTGTGTAACACTAGCTACAATTGGGAAGAAATCACCTATAACGTTGTATTTGCCATTCATATTGATATACTGACATTCAAAGGGAAAGATTAATTCCTCACTTCATTCAATCTAAACAGAAACAAACGGCTGCGACGACGACACCTAGACTCTTCTTCTATGAAATAATAAAGAATTAAAAATAAAACTGTCATTATTTCAGTGTCCATTTTACACGTTTAGGTCACGAGTCAACAGCCGTACAGCTCGTTAGTCTGCAGCCGTCACGGTTGCTAGGCAACGTAACGTGAGAGACGTAACGTGAGCTACAGCGGCGGAAGTGCGCCCCGTGCCGTAGGCCTGTCCCATTTCAGCACGGCCGGAGGAGCGCCCTTCCTCGGCCGGGTACTTCTAACGGTACTTTGAAGTGTGCAAATTGAATCGAATTGGGACACGGCCCATGAGTTGAGTTGTATTAGTACAGTGTTTCTCAAGCTGTAATAATACTACATCACTGTTTAGAACTACAGCGGGTATGACATAGTCCACTTTTAGACCCGGTTTAGCCCTCGTTTGGACCTGGTTTGGATCTGGTGGCACTCGGAAAGCCAAATATTTTCTTGGATAACTGATGCAGAGGGATGAGAGTAAAATGCATTAGTAGATTCCTTGTCTCTATGTTATTGTCGTGTTTGTGTCACGACCATGGAGACGGTCGTTTAAACCCAAACACTAACGCTCCTCTCGTGTCTTATCCCACAGAGAGATACAGTATCAGCCCAAACCACGGCTCTGTCTGAACCCACAGTTTCCATAGCTGTAAGTGCCCGGCCTTATCTCGCACTCGAGCTAAACTTAGAGGGCGCTATGAATAACCCCGCCTCCTGCATGTGCCGCCGTGGGAACCAATCAATATTTAACGACAAGCTATTTTCCGAACCGTGACTCGAGAGAACGGGAGGCCAGAGAGTTCAGGTCAGTATCGAAAATCAGATACGAATCGATGCAAAAACTAGAATCGAAACTACGTGCTCGTTTATTCAATTCAGTTTATTTCTGTAAAGCCCAAAGGCACAACGGCAGCCGCCTCTTAGGGCTGAACAGGAGAATCGATTTAACCAACAGAAAGTTAGAGAATCAACAATGAAACAGAAACAGCCGAGTAAATGGAGAAGTGTCCCAGAGCGCCCCCTGTCCCGGACCCTCCAAAGGCACAACGGCAGCCGCCTCTTAGGGCTGAACAGGAGAATCGATTTAACCAACAGAAAGTTAGAGAATCAACAATGAAACAGAAACAGACGAGTAAATGGAGAAGTGTCCCAGAGCGCCCCCTGTCCTCGGACCCTCCTCCTGCGGGAGCCACTGTCCCAGAGCGCCCCCTGTCCTCGGACCCTCCTCCTGCGGGAGCCACTGTCCCAGAGCGCCCCCTGTCCTCGGACCCTCCTCCTGCGGGAGCCACTGTCCCAGAGCGCCCCCTGTCCTCGGACCCTCCTCCTGCGGGAGCCACTGTCCCAGAGCGCCCCCTGTCCTCGGACCCTCCTCCTGCGGGAGCCACTGTCCCAGAGCGCCCCCTGTCCTCGGACCCTCCTCCTGCGGGAGCCACTGTCCCAGAGCGCCCCCTGTCCTCAGACCCTCCTTCTCAGCAAAGAAAAACTCAAAAAAAGAGTATATGGGCAACATAACAGTACAGAGGGATGTGCAGTTAATCAAATGAATTGATTAATTGTTATTACACCCAAATATTACAAAAATGAACTTACCGAGTATTTACTCAAACGAAAATGTGTTCTATGCCGTGAGCTTGTTTGGTTTTAGTGAGAGAAAATCCTGCTTCAGACTGGAGTGTTGTACTGTTCCAAACGCGCTGATGCCCAGACTAATTTCAATTATGATTAAAGTTAATCCAGATTATAATTTTTTCCATCATCGAGCAGCTCTAGTTATACAAAAAAACTCTATCCCGTAACTATAATAAATCAAAAGGAAAATACTCAAATCAAAGTGTTTGTCTGATTTGTCTGTTATTAATGTTCATATCTTGATTTACAGACACAATAGTGAAATAAACGGGTTAATAAGAGCATTTTAAGAACAAAATGACGAGTCTGACAGCAGCAGTTACAGAGAGAGGACACAGTTTTCTAACGTAAAGTCGATGGAGCTCACTTCCATGATCACTTCCTGTTTGGAACGCGGCGACTAGCAGATTAGCTATGTCCATTTATATATACAGTCCATGATCCCAACTCAGATTTTTCTGGTTTGCTTGGCCACATTCTCATCCCATTTTAGCTCCCAAAATATCTCCGTAAAAACACTGAAGAAACACATTCCACAGTTCCTTAAAAAAAGGTTTGCCCAACTCGTTTTCTCATCGTTTCCCTCCAATAGGTCGTCCATCCATTCTAGAATTCCATGATGTCATAGTTTCAGATGGAGGGCAGGGGTCTGTATAACTCTGTGGGAGATTTACTGTTTTTTGAAAGAATTCTCCAAACTTCCGATCCACAAATGTTGAACCTTCTCGTTGTTAGTTTGGGATCGGCTCCACAGACTTGTCATATTAATCTCACGCCTTAAAGTCCTTTCAGCTGACGACGATCACGTCTTTGGGGTTGGATAATGGCTCCACTTTCTGAAGCTACTGTGAAAACATAATTCCACTTTTTATATTCGTTCTGACAGAGGAGACGCTGAATTTTGTGCCAGTTTTTGTTTCACGTGGATAGGCCCAGGAATTACAGAGATATTAACCATAAACCAGGTCGACACATCTGTATCTGAGAGTTCTGACCTGTCTCCTGCTCTGTTTTAAATCACTGATACTTTGCAGTGACGTCACGCTGGGGGTGTTCTACATGTTCGTCTATGGTGGAATGTTCAGCAGTTACCATGGAGACACAATGCACACATTAGAAAATAGTTTTAAGATCATCTGAAAACTCCAAAAAATATACATAAGTGATTTAAACAGCACGTTTTCAGGAGCCTGTGATCAGTCCGAGCGTTTATGGTCCTGTTTAGGAGTTTGATTTTCAGCAAAAAGGTGAGAGGGACTCACTGAAAACCTGCTGGCTAACGCTAATGCTAACGCTAGCTAGCTTGTGACTGTAACGTTATGTGAGAGGGACTTGTTTAACAGCACAAATCAGCTCACCTTTTGTAGTTCCAGCTAAGTCGGCTCTTTATGGTCAGATTGTGTTGAAATAAAGATCAGATTAAAGTCTAACAAAGCTTCAGACAGAGCAGTGCCTACAGTTAGCTTCACAGCCCCAGAGAATGTTGATGACATCAGCTGCAAAGTATCAATAGGAATTCTCTCTGATGTCGCATGGACGCGGCCCATTCAGTGACACGGTTGTTGTGTTGTTTTGTTCTGGACTGGGCCCGGGGCAGTTCACATGTGCCTGTGTTTTAATGGAGGCTCAGAGGAAGGAAGGAGGAAGGAGGAAGGAGGAAGGAGGAAGGAGGTGCAGAGCTGATTGTCCAGAGTCTGAGGTCTGTACAGAGGCACCTGTTTCGCCTCAGGACTGTGCAGACGTCTGCAGGACGTACACAGGACTGAGTGGATGAATGTGACAGAGGAGAGGAAGGAAACACTAATGCTGATCTACAGAGAGAGAGAGAGAGAGAGA
>KN484198.1:0-40041 GCA_000787095.1 Periophthalmodon schlosseri | reverse complement strand
CCCTATATCTCTATACATATAATTCATCCAACTGCTCTTCCTGCTGTCCCCACTCTCTACCATCCCCTCCCTCCCTTCTCCCTCTTTCTTCCTTCTCCTCTCTCTCTCTCTGTCCCTATAATCCATCTGACTGCTCATTACTTCTTCCTGCTTGGCGGCGAAGACCTCACCTCTTAATAAGGCACGCTAAATGTCACTTTTCACTCTCTCCTGACTTGCACAGCTGTTATAGGACAAGCATGAGAGAGAGAGAGAACACTAAGGCAAGAAAAAAAAGAGGATTATGCTGGAACATTTGTCAGGAGCGCAGATAGATTAATAAGTGTGGTCATTAAAGCAAACACAGGTCCCAGAGGAGCGAAGGAACCCTGTCTGTGCGATCATTACAGCAGCAGATGTGTAGTCTTCTTTAGCAGCTGCTCTGGTGGAAATGACTTTGGTTGACCTTCCAGCTGCATCCTTTTACTAACAAGTGGAAATGCAAGAACAGGGAATCCATAGTTTAGTACCTGTTGTATTAGACTTGTGCACTTTATTAGATTTTAATCGAATCCAAATAGTTTCAAATTGTCAATGATCAGCTTGTGGCGGAATCAACTCTCAGTACTCAGTAAGAATGTGTGGTTTGCACTGGAGGTTAGACTTTGGAGGATTTGGTGGTTTTCAGGTTCTAGAATGTGATGATTTCATAATTTTAGATGGGAGCATGTAGGGCTGGGCACCATTTGATTGTTTTGATACCAGTACTTTAACGATATTGATAGCTGAACGGTTCTTTTTTCAGTGCCTGTATTTTTAGTGTAAATTAACAGCCAATATTATACAAAAATATATTTTTCAATCTTTGAATCACGTTCTAACTATGTTAATTTTAAAACATACAGAAAATTAAGTTTTACCTTTGGGTGCACTCACACTAGTCCAGTCGTACCAAAAATGTTTGCTTTAACCCAGTCTACAGTTTATAAAGTATCTACATTTATCAATGTGCACTACGTTAAACTCGTATCTTGATGTACTAATGCTACTGTTAATGACACGTGAATACCAGTAAAATGCAAACACATAGAATACAATAGAAGACATTGATGCTTTGACTCAAGGACAGAACTGTGAGTTCTTGTGGCCCTGCCGTTGCGTAGGAGCTCACCAAGGCTAACGCTACGCTGACCAGAAGAGGGTTCTTCTTTATACACGCACACATACACTGATAGACACTATAAAAACTGTAAACATACACATCTCAGGACTCTCATCCTATTCTTTCCGTAGAGTCCGTTGCTTCATTGTTCACTTTACCTGTGCGAAACTCACGAAACCCTTCTGACTTTATGTTTCAGACTCTTGATCCTCTTTGATGGATACACCAGAAATGAACTTTCTTACAAGTTCAACGTGAAGAGGCCACTGTTGTACATTGCCTCCTATGTTATATACTGTATTTTAATCTTCATGAATGGAATGAAATGCGCTGTCACATATCTTAATCATTTTTTAATAATGTCAATTACCTAAGTCTTTGTCTCCTTCAAATCTGAGTTTAAACACATCTACACACTAGCATCCTCCTCTGGTCACAATTGGTGGCAGGATTGGTTGATTCTTGACAGAGACTAGGCCCATTGACCTCTGTATTAGGACTTTGGGATACACACTGTATAGTTACAAATGTTGTCTAGTATTTAGGCTTCAAGTGAATATGGCACTTTGCTGATGTCCTGTGCATTGTTTTGTGTAGATTTTTTTTTAGAATTGTGATGTGAATTCTCTGTTTGCACTGTTTTTGTTTTCAAGAGTAATATTTAAGTTATTTGGGGTATAGACTGGGGTATAGTCCATTTCCCTGCTACTGTTAACTAGTCCTATTATTGTAACTATGGTGTTTCCTTGCCATTTCAGACCCCTCTTTCAGTGTATCTGGAATAGAACTTCATCGAACATTGTGAAATTTGAGAATCGTATAAGGGGAGGCTTGTCAAGACGCTGACGTCAGGGGTGGGTGTTCAGGGGGGCTTTTCTGAACTCAGGTTTTAATGGCCCAGAGTTCAAACCACACCACTAATTGTTTGTCTAAAAACACAAAATCCAAGTTTACGATGGGCTACAAATGTATCCATTATGAAACTCAAAATTGGAAAACAAAAGGGTTACATATGTTCTTATTTTGGTCCTTCTTCCAGCTGTTGTGCAGCATACTGTTGCTGCTGATATAAATCCTAGCAGCTGATCCTAATCTAAAACCAATACCATCTGTTTGTTTGCTCGTGCAATATGTCACTGCAAATACATTTAGAAGACGTCAGTAAATGTGACTTGGAACCAAAAAAATCCACCTTGAATTGGAGAAATTAAAGGTAAAGTTTATAACGTTCTGGAGGTGGCATGTTGTTTGCATGATTCCACTGAAATAAAAAGTAAAAAAGAACAATACTTTGGATCATTCTCCATAGAGATAAGTTTTATGCCATACAATACCAAGTAGTGGCACCAAGCTTGGATGAGCAACAAAAAGTCTTCACTCAAAACGTTTTGTCCAGTTGACAGAATTGAATTTTTCTTTTACTGTGGATCAGACCTGGGTGACTTAGGGATTATACAGACAATATCAAGTAGATGTAAAAATCCAGTTATTTTTTGTTTAAAAGATGGAAAAAACAATGTGGTTGCTTAACATGCCCACTGATCCAAAGAGGTACATTAGACATGCTTTATTTTGGGTTTTAAATTTCTTCTGGATAGTTTTGAAATGGCATCTCATGTATAATAATGTATTTTCTATGCAAAATGTGTTGTGAACACAAATGGTATAATACTTTCTGCTGAAATGTTATAATGTTGAATATGCAGCAAGCTCAAATAAGACAATAGACATAAATATGTCTATATCTATACTTAAAGTTGAACTATGCAGCTGTAACTTGGCCTGGTGGTTTTTCTCCAAGGATATTGATCACTTTAAAGCAATGTGGTGGTTTCCAGGGTGACAGGCAGGTGGTGGCTCCTACCCCCAAAAAGTGACATAAGTCACACATGTGAACACATACAAAGGTACCCTATTACATGGCTTAATCTATATGTTATGGTTCCTGTATTACTCAGGGTCAGACTTCGGCTAAATGAATAGACTGAACTCATTCATATCAACATTTAGAGAACACCAAACTTGGCTAGCACATTTTTGGACTGCTCTGTTGCTAACAAAATGCCAAAGAGAGAAAGCAGTGGCTCAAGTTTAAGCCTGCAATTGAATGATAGGAATTCATTGCTGGCTGAGTCATAGCACATTGTTGATCTTCCTTTTTGGCAATATTCTATCACCAAATTAAAACTATGGTGCACCATGAAACTTTTCTGGTTGGGGATCTGCCACCTGCTTGTCTCCATGGAAATGTTATTGCTTTGACTGGAATGTTTGATAGTATGCCGTTAACTTACCTATCTCCATGGAGACAAGCAGCAGGATAAATGCCATACTGTGGAACGTTTCAGTTACGTTAAACTTTAAAGGCGACCTATAGTGCAAAATCGACTTTTGAGAACTTTCAACCATGTTATAAATGTTTCCTTTCTCATTTACCCACTCAAAGTTGTATTTAGAGTGATTTATGCATGTTTGAGTAATCTTTATACTCCTGTATTCAAGACGTCATCGCTCCGATCAACCCCCTTTTTTCCTGTCTCTGGTATACGCCCACTGTGCTTTACTTTCTTTGTTCTCCAATTTCCTATTCACATAGGATTCTGCAGCGTCGCATAGCGTTTTTGGTTTGTTGTGATGCCGTTTACGTCGTCTCCCATTGGGCACAGCAGTTTTCTAACCTGGGAGACAGCAGATTTGTTTCTTAAATGAAATAGTTTTAGAACAATATTGCAATTGAAAATGTCCAAAATACAACATAATCATCCATAGGTGCCATCGATCATGACTACAAAGCACCATATGTCTTCTTTAATGACATAAAGCCTGTATCTTTCTCCCATTTTGGCGACTATAGGCCTACGGCATTTTCCCCAATGACCTGATATAGCTGCCTATGCGCTGATGTCTCACTCCAACCAAGTTTGTATTCACATAAGAATATATCTCCGTCTGGTTGCCATGGCACCTATCAGGGGGTGTGATGTATGAGATGGAAGTGTGCATTTAGTCCTTGAAAGGAAAAAGGGCTACGTTGTGCTGGTTATGCAGGGCAGAGTCAGAGCTGCTGACGTGAGTAGCCACACTTTGGAGTATTAAAGGTAATAGATGGAAGCGTGTCATGCCACTGGATATGCTGGACAAAAGACAGGCACTTTTATTTGGATTCTTTAAGGCCATATATAAGCAAAAGGTATTTCTGAGGCTGTTATTAAAAGGGATTATTTGAGGTTAATTAATAATTGTGATTATTCAAGTCACAACATAATCATATAATCTATTCCATGAAAACAGAAAGTTAAAACCATATCGAAACATTCTCCATGGAGATAGTTAAGTTTTATGCCATACTGTGGACTATATTATATAAATTCCATGGAGACAAGCAAGTAAGAATCAGGTTTATGGAGATGCAAGCCCACTCGCAGTAAGAATGCATGTTTCTCTAAGCTTGTCAGTACAATAAAAACTTAAAAACATGCTTTTATTTTTGTATGTTTCTCTAAAAAGTTACGCTTTAAATCATTTAAATCTATTGGTCTACTCCAAATGGACACATAAATATAAAGTGCTTTGTTATCCGTCTGTTTATGTTACATACTTGAGGAATCGTAATGTATTAGACGTGAAATAAAGACGTTTAAGAATTTCACTATTGTTCAGTCGTGGTATTCCGTCTCACAACAATTGTAACACTAAAATTTCATATGGTGACATCCCTAGTCGTAAATATATAACGTTCAACAGGTACATAAACTTGGAGGTTGGTGGTTAAATCCCCACTCCCGCCAGTGCATTCTGATACTGTGTCCTTGAACAAGAATTACAAATTACAGTGGGGACTCATTCAGCCCATTGGCACACACAGCAGATTTGAAGGCCCTGGACCCTTTTTCCTGTAGATGTTTTTTCCTATTTTTGCCGATTGCAAACCCAGAAGAAGTGCTAGTTTTCTGTGTGTGTTTTTTTAGCATGGGGTATTACACTTCTATGGGGTATGAACTGCTAGCAAATAATATATTTCGATGACCGTGTTACCTTTTATTGGTTTGAAAATACTATAAAACAACATATTAACATGCTTTATATGTTCCGGTTTAGTTCTTGATGCTGTGTCCCCCCTCCCTTTGCTCTCCATGCTAAGTCACTCCCCCACGAATGCGTCCCACAAATGAAACTACTGCACATCACATCAGGTGTTTGAAGTTGTAGTGTATCGTCTTGCATCCTTTTCTATATTTATGGAAATTACCATGAAGAAACCTGGGTGATGTAGGCTTGTGATCTGAGCATTTGACAGAATCGTACTAACTGTAAGGAGGGTTCAAATAGGGCCTGGAAGAGATCGCTACACTAGTCAAACATGCATGGATGACATATTAAACCTCTTCAGTCATGTTTTTGATAGGGGGACAATGCTATAACGCGGTAGAAGGCTCCAAAAAGTTTAAGAATTGTGATATTAGGAATGCATTTTAAAAGGAAGGAATGAGAGGACAGCTTATAACTGTTACAAATCATCTATCTATTTTTCACAGTTTTCACACACAAATTACTACGTCTATTTTCTATATTAGATACGGAAAGTCAAAGTTACAATTACTTTTTTTCTGATAATTTTTGGTGCTATCTGGACGGCTTTCGCAGGGCCTTTCCCAGTAACGTGGACATGTGGCAAGTCAATAGGATTTGAAACGTCAATTGTACACTTAATCAGGTGATGAGTGTAATCCTTATCTGGAACCCAACAGTGCGGTACATGCATTTGTGTGAGGGGCTCTTTAAAGTCTATTGTCGAACAAAGGAATTGAACCAAGAGCTCAGAAGGGCTGTCGGGAGTCTATCGCTGGGTTTCAGATGACATCACAGCAGTCAATAGGGCAATAATATGTAATACAGATGAGGGGCAGCTAAAATAAATATGGTCAAAATTCAGTTTTTTGTTGTAATGTAGTGAATTCTTTTGTGTAGTCACAAATAGAAATGGTCTGGTTCAACATTTGTGAATTTACTTTTTGGACATTTCATGGCAAAGTACAATGTAATCAATAGAGAAATCTGGCTCTTGTCCATCATCTGATCTGACATTTTTGCTGTTGATGTCATCATCATTCCCTAGGGGTCTGATGCTAATGTAGGCACTGCTCTGTCTGAAGCTCTGTTACTCAAATTAGACTTTAACCTGAGCTTTGTTTTAACATAATCTGACCAGAATTAGTGTTGAATCAGTTGGAACTACAACACTGTGAGATAAGTTGAACAGTTTTTCAGTTTGTGACTCTCACCTTTGTGTTGAAAATCAAACATCCGAACAGGACCATGACCGCTCGGATTGATCAAAGGCTCATGAAAATTTGCTTTTAAAATCCATTTTGTATTTTTCCTTGAGTTCTTCTTAAAACTTTTTTCACAGTGTTTGCTAATTTGTGCATTGTGTCTCCATGGTAACTGCTGAACATTCCACCATAAAGATAGATGTAAGAAGGAACAGTTCACACCTAACAAACAGTTCACACCTAAGGAACAGTTCACACCCCATAGCTAAGGAACAGTTCACAGCCCATAGCTAAGGAACAGTTCACACCTAAGGGACAGTTCACAGTCCACACCTAAGGAACCGTTCACAGTTCACACCTAAGAGACAGTTCACACCTAAGGAATAGTTCACAGCCCACAGCTAAGGAACAGTTCACACCTAAGGGACAGTTCACAGTCCACACCTAAGGAACCGTTCACAGTTCACACCTAAGAGACAGTTCACACCTAAGGAATAGTTCACAGCCCACAGCTAAGGAACAGTTCACACCTAAGGGACAGTTCACAGTCCACACCTAAGGAACAGTTCACACCTGCGGGACAGTCCACACCTAAGGAACAGTCCATACCTAAGGGACAGTTCACACCTAAGGGACAGATATAAGACAGATATAAGGTAGTGACTTATCAGTAGCGGTCAGAACTGAAAAAAACCCCCAAAACTACTTGGATCACTCCTAAAAACGTATGTCCTTTTAAAAGAATTATATTTTCTTTTTCAGCATGGCCAACAATAGATCTCCCCTTTCAAGAACACACACCTAGTCCTGTGGGAACCAGTTATAGAGACATATTTTCTGGTATTCGGTAAAAGAATATCTCATACGTAGATCATTATTTTACATTTTGTTAATTTGAAACCACAATATTGATCTAAATTCTAAAACAACTTAAAAAGAAACAGGTCCATTGACTTCCTGTTCAAAACTGCAAAATTTATTCTCTGCTATTGGCCCTGTCTCTTCGTAGTAACCAGCGGATGGTCATTTAGGTATTTTATTATTGATTTTTAAGGTATTTTTGGAATTTTCAAAGAAAGTAAGTAAGTAAAGAGCCAGGATTTTCAGAGCACTCAAGCTACAAATCCAGAAAAATATAAAGTTATTCAACCATGCATGAATAAATCAAAATTCAACTCTTAGTAAGTTAATGATGAGGGAAAACCATTATAAAAACATTATAACTGAAACTGAACTGACACAAGCTGATTTTGGTATAATGTGTCTCCTGGGTTGTATATTATACATGATCCAGGCTTTTCAAATGACTTTTATACACTTACGTAGATTGATGTACATTGTAGAATGATACAAATACATGTAAAATAGGTCAAATAAAAGTAAAAGTCTTAGATAAAATCTACTTAAGTAAACAGATTTAAGTATTTGAAAATGTACTTAGAAAGAAACAGATGTTGTGATCTCGAAGAAGTGTGCAAATCTTTGGTCTACAGATGTGACTGGAAACTCTTAATTTTTCTAATAGTTATTTTTGTTTCATATTTCATGGAACCAGGCAGTGGAATAGCATTTCCACGGAGACAAGCAGGTGGTACCAGAGAAGTTGCATGGTTTAGTGTTGTCATGATGACAAAATTTCATTTTGATACTAAAGGATAGGCTCAGTACCACAGTAAAAACATTATTTTTTTTCAACATAAAATAAAAGTATTTCTACTAATATTACCATGTGGTCTTGTACTATTTCTGATAAAGCTAAAGATCATTCTTAAACTGGTCAGGAAAGGACAAATTTTGTCATGTTTTTGGGTTTGTTTTTTTTTGTTTTTTCTTTTTTTTTCCAGTATTGAAACTTTTACCAGTTTTAGTATCAATTAGTATCTGATTTTTGATACTTTTGAAAACCCAACATAGCACACCTATAAACAGCTTTTAAAAATCTGTTCAAGAAGTTTCGCATATTAGGTCATTATCTGCATCTACATTGTTCAGCTATATAGATATAAACAGAAATCAATACAGTTCTTATATGAAAGCACTTATATAGCCTCCTTGACACAAGTCACTCTACTCTGACGCATCCAACACTGAAAGGAGAATAAATAAATAAATAAATAAATAAAACACACCACTTTTTCTCACCATAAGTACACATCACTCATTTCTGTCTGCAGTCTCAATATCTAAACTGCATAGACTTGAAAGGGTCCATGGCTACGAACCAATCAGGCTGGAAGAGCACTTATATAACAGGTTCAAATGTGCTGACGTCAGAGTGTCTGGATGGCTCTACCTCTGCACCACTTGAGTATTCAGCCCCATCCATCCCTTATAACATTTATGGACAATAGGAAGACCATAAAAACCAATGGAAACAACACTCCAAGCTGTGACCCCAATCTCCCCTGGTGCAACTTTAACACCCTACTTCAGCGGCCATTTTATAAGTCGTCTTTATTATAAGCAGAGGTGGGTAGTTACATTTACTCAGCTACATTTACTTGAGTAACTTAGTACTTTTCTTGCAGCATACTTTGAATCCTACTTGAGTAATATTTTTATTGAAGTAACAGTACTCTTACCTGAGTAAAAGTTTTGGTTACTCTTCCCATTGTGAGTGAGACTACAAGGGCAAAAGCCTTAAGTTGACAAAATGAAATGATTTGAACATTGTTTCTTGCACTGTGGAGATAATGCATTTTTTCTCCTTTTTGTGTCTATCCTTTGAAAATACCAGATTTTGAGCTCATTTAATGTTTTGGCCTTCAAACTACATTAACTTCAAATTATTAATCAGATGTTACGTTCCAACAGTTACTGTTTAAGTTACTCTTACTTGAATAGTACTTTTCCCCAAATACTTTTTACTCGAGTAATTTCTTGGACCACTTTGTACTTCTATTTGAGTAATATTATTTTGAAGTAACGTCACTCTTACTTGAGCAACATTTTTGGCTATTCTACACCCTGAAAATCTGAAGTTGGTCTTATTCTTACAGTTTGAAAGATTTGTGAAAACTTTGTAGTGACGTTTTATTCTTATTATCGGCAAAATGGATGCGCACTGCAGTCATTCAACAATAAAATATGTGGAGTGTTTAATAGAAACAATAACTGGAGGACAGAGTGGGAATGATTTACATTTATATGAGAAGTAGTTTTAAAAGTCACTTAGGACTAGGGGCAATAAGAAGCAGCCAGAGTGAATGACAATGATCAGGAGAATGGGAGAGGAGAGGCGGCAGAGACGTATATGGTCAGTGTTAATATCTATGCTTATACAATATGATGATAGTAATGTGGCGGTGACATGTGTGGGTTATATAACTTTATTAATATATGTGTTAGAAATATAAGGCCTCTGTAAATTTAAGTCACCCCAAGGTATATGTTGTATGTATATGATGGTATATATTTTAAGTTGTATGGACTCTGTGAGTTTAAGTCTAAGAGAAAGCTACATTCTTTCTGTCTTCTTGGGTGTTTTGATTTGCAGATTTTAAAAAGTTGTGTGGTTGGTATCGCTAATCGCTAATTAGGACAGTTAATCTAATAATTTGAAATGGAAAAAAAAATGTATTTTGAATTAAGTCTGTGTATTCATTAATTTGTTCAGGAATGGTCCAAGGTTGAAATATATGTTTTGAGTTATCGAAAGTCCTTAGAATAGCATCTATTCTCGCAATGTTTGTGAGATCACGAGAATCCATCTTGGCAGACTGCCATTGGTGCGATAGGGCCCGGCCACTGGTTGCCGGACCAATCACAGGGCAGCATCGTGGTCTGGGCAAAAGCCAAAGCTCCCAAGCCAACCAAAACAAACATGGCAATGCCAACAGACGTGCTTCAGCCTATTTTAGCAAAAAATTTTTTGCCCATTTTGAAAAACATCCAGAGGGAAGTGCTTAGTGATCAGGACCTATCAGGACGATAGGTCCTGATCACTATCACTGAGAGTCAACCCAGCTTGATAATGTGTACACATATTAAATCTGAAACTCTCCCAGTCAGTGCTTGCATACCCCCAGGTACTTATCCTTGTTCAGGCTGTTTTTCCACCAGTTCATTGATCTAAAGTCACAAATATATATGGTGATTTGATAATGTACCGTACAATATTTATGGAATCAGAAGTAAGTTTATGAATTTCAGATATCTTTTTGATAGTTTAGATCTGATTTAGTCCTTGTTTGGAATTTAGGTCCAGTTTAGTCTTGGTTTGGTCATAATTTTAACATTTTCTGAGAAACTTGTGTGAAAAGTTTGACTGGTAAAGCTTTTTTGAAATCCCAGGTTTTCGAAGTTTTGAAGTTGTTGGAAGTCTTTTGGGTGACCTGGTTTATTCCTTATTTGGGTCTTATTGAGTTTCAGTTCATCCCAGTTTAATCAAGATTCATAACATTTTCTGAGAAACTTGAAATATAGCATTATACCTTTTATTTCAAGCAGCATGGGCTCTGTTTCATACATTACCTTCACTTGTCACCTTCCTTTATTTTTTATTTGACCAATTATGACACTTAATAAATATAATACCATTGCACTGAAGGGGGATTTCAATGGAAGTACTATGCCATTGTAAAGCACCAGGCCCCCCGCTATGCGTTCCTTATGACTTTTTACTCAAGGCTTACGTGGAGCCTATGACTCATTCACCAGTATAGGCTTTTCAATCTGGACACTTAAATGAAAGAAAACCTTGAACTCAGTCAGTCATTATGATTTATTTTCCCCCACCAGCTATTCACCTTGTTATAAAAGATATATACATATGTTGCTTTTCATTTTAAAGCCTTTTTTTAAACTATGTGACGTCAACTCAACAAAATGGTGTGCTTTGTACCGACAGTGTTCAGGAAGTTAAAGAGGGGGTGGAATCAACTGGAGCTACCGTAACTACACTGAAACTAACACACCTATATAGTTTATTTGTAGTTAGTGGTTCCCTTCAGGTAGCTATAGTGTCCACCAGCAATCTGACCAGAACTGAAGAAGCAGCTTGGATGAGCAGCCTAACGTCTTCACTCCTACAACTTTTTGTCCAGTTGACAGATTTAAATTTTTCTTTTACTATGGATCATACCCGGACAACTGAGGAATTACGCAGACTTCAGCAAATATAGCATTTTCACTACAATAAAAGGTAACATGGTGATCTACAATTAATATCCCATAGAAGTGTAATACCTCCTCTTTAAACATAGTCCATGCATGCCCTTGTGTCCTTTTTAAAAGTCATATATTATGCAAAATTGACTCTAGTGAGCTTTGAGCCATGTTATAATATTGTTACCTCATCAAAAACATACCTGGAGCTCTGTTTTGTTTCATGGCTGTGTTTTGCCTTAAACTTCTAAAATGATCCAAAGGAGAATATATTCCATTATGAACTTTATTACTGTTATAAATAAACAGTTGTAGGGAATAGTGCAATTTCCGTCTGTGAATGGAGGAAGTAAATCTATCTAACTCATTCCTAGCTCCCACAAATCCCTGGTATTCAAAATGTCTTCATTTTTGGACCACTACAACAGCTTTATAACAGCTTTTTCAGAGTGGCAAGACAGGCCAATGCAAGTTTAATGCCCTACTGTGAAACAATCCAGGCAAAGCAATAACATCTCCATGGAAACAAGCAGATGATGTACCCTCAAAAAAATTTCATCGTGTACCTTTTTTTGTGTAAGTAATTTAATAATTTTACTAAAATAATGATGGAAGCGAGGCTGCCAATCTGAACCATCGTCCTCTCCAACCTCCACCAATCACTCACACACACCACTTTTATGCTAGGCGATGAGTGTCTTGCCTAAGGACACAATGACAGAACTTGATCCTCTGATCTTCAGGTTGGACCACTGCTCTAACTACTGTAGTTCTAATTGAGGCATAAATGAGAATAGGTCTCAGCTTTGACAGATTACTGCTTATTGAAACGTAGCAAGATTACTCTAATGAATGAGACAAAAGTATTATAAAGTACTAAAAAAGCTTCACTAAACTTCTATTAAAGCTTTCATTCAGGCTTCAGTTACCCTCACTCGCTGACTTGTGGTTGTCAATCATATATTACACGCTAGGGAAAAAGTATCTTACTCAGGGACACAACAACCCTCCTTATAAGCCACTTCACCACTCAAAACCCCCAAGACTGTGTATATACACCTTTTATAAAACAGGACCATGAGACCATAGTATAAACTGATATCACATAGATCAACATAGATCCTTAACATTTGTTAACTTAATACATGAACAAACTGAAAGGATTGTATTTACAAAAGGCTTTCACTCACTGCAAGGACATATCATCAAGTGCTTAGAGAAAAAAACAAAAAACACAGATGGCTATAATACACAGATATTACTTTAAAAATGGTGACAGTATCAATAAAATAAACCCTGATGTCTGACTGGTGTTGCCTCTTAACATTTGGTCCCTCTTAATAAAGCAGAGTGCACACTGGTTTACATAAATACTTGGAAGCGTTGGCACAGACGTGGACTTGTTTTGCAGCCGCAGGACTTGGGCACCTGGAGAGAATGACACAACCATGAACTTCTCTGAGCTTTCCCACAGCAAATGTGAGCGAAAACCTGGCACAGCAGAGTGGTGGCAAATACAAATGAATGTTCCAATGGGCTACTCACATTTTAATCGTGTTCAAATGAATAAGAATGCATGTATTTCAAGGTGTTTTCGAGTTGTATAAATACTGGTAATTAAATAAACGCTAGATAGATGCGTTTAATATGCTGTGAGGTATTTCAGATAAAACAAGAACATCTGCGTGGAAACAAGCAGGTGCTCAGTAAAGTGAACCCATAAAGGGGCTGTACCCACTTTTTTTGCTAAATTTGCCCCCAGACATATTGTAAATGCAGCTAGTGTCAAAATGAGAACGCTATGTGCTGATTGTATCTAATTATAAAGCACTACTGTCTATAAAAGGAAGGCTGGTACACTGTTAGTATGCTAGTTGTTGCTAACATTACCGTGAAAACCTCGCTCTGCCTCTGAAAGTTGTGATATGCACTTATAAACTGATCTTGGTGAGTAACTAGGTTTCTAGGAATGCATTCGGAATGTCAGGAATAAGTTTGCACCGCTGCAAACATTTAAAATTGATCCAGTTCTGTTTTTATGAAAATAAAAAGGTAAAAAATCAGGTACGCCTTTAAGACAGTGCCCCTGCTATACGGTATTACGTACCAGCAGAAGGCGCAATGACTCTTCCTATGACGTACTGGAGAGAGAAGCTGTGTAAATAGAGCTAACGTTATTAATACTAAGTGTATCGAAGTAGGTTACTTTGAGTCCTGTGAATATGTATGGAGTTTAAAAAACAGAGGAGCACTTTCTGCATTACCACCTTTACGGTAATTATGTTAGCAATTTTTTTGTGAAATGAGTACTCTAACCGCACTTGCACTTAAATACATTTTTATAATTAGCTTTAGTTTATCCTCACTGAGCCTACACCGTTTGACCATTTTGTCGCAACTTCAAACAGCGTCCTTCAGCATTCCCAGAGATAACCTGGCACACCCTGGCATGCGCTGTGCATCAGATAGCAGAATGTGACAAGGGAAAGGCTAGATACCACGGGAAAGATGACAAGCCGTGTCAGACAACTCGAAAAATCCCAGACAAGAAAGCGAGTGCGCTGCTCCCGGTGCCCTGGAGGCAAACTGTCAGCGCACATTCAGGTGAGGGCAGCACACTCTCCTCTGTCGCTACAATACCGGACCTGGCGTCTACATGAGTCTGTTTGGTCCGCTCCTCTCCAGAACCTCTCGCCCCATGGTTAGGTGGTGGAAACATGAGAGTAGAAAGGCCAAACAGATGGTAAGGCAGCGGAAACACAGTCCTTCAGTTGAACCGGGCTGGTAAGAGCATGATGTCCTGGTGCAATGAAAGGTCAATGCTATTCCACAGACAGCATACGTACAAGATGTTCCATTATGGGAGAGAAAAAGAAGAGAATGGCTTGACTAGGGTGTATGGTGCGGTAAAATATATGACTGGTTAAATACTATTGTTAGTATAGTGTTATCAAAAACTACTGCTGTGATACTGTGTGTATTTGTATGGTTATTAGCTTGAACATGCTTTTGAGTACCTTTGCTCTAGAAATTAATTATTTAAAAAAACATATTGCCTATGTATAGAAAACATATCACACATCATTTTCTCAGTGGCGACAGTGGCTCAGTGGTTAGAACAAAAAAGTTGGAGGAAAAATTCCCAAGTTTTGTTGTTGTGTCCGTAGGCAAGACACTTCACCCACCTTGCTTAGTAAAGTGTGGTGTGCGTGTGATTGGCAGTGGTCAGAGGGGCTGAAGGCGCAGATTGGCAGCCTTACTTCTGTTAATCTGTCCCAGGGCATCAGTGGCTACAGTAGCATGTGGCCAGCATGTTAAAATAAGCATGCAGTTATAAACAGCATAAAGGCTCAGAGGAGTCTGAAAAGCCTTACTTCTGTTAATCTGTCCCAGGGCATCAGTGGCTACAGTAGCATGTGGCCAGCATGTTAAAATAAGCATGCAGTTATAAACAGCATAAAGGCTCAGAGCGAGTCTGAAACACAGTTTTCGGAGGGTCATAAACAGGATTTTTGAAACATGGATGAATGAAAGTATGTTTTTGATAAAGTAACAAAGTTATAACATGATTAAAACCCTAATTTTGCAACTCCTTTAAAGTAGACTTTTAAATGTAATCTCGTCTGTCTGATGCAAAAACTACATCCCACTGGTGATATCAGTGAAGCTTAGTGAATTTGATCAAGAAGAAATTAAACAATGCATTTGCTGCACTAAATCAGATTTGGTTGTTGGAAGCACTTTTTACTGCTTTTTTAGCAAATAAACCTGGTGCATTCTCAAAAATTTCACAATATGATTCCTGATATTAATTTTTGTTTTTTGTAGATTGTGTTTTTGAAAGCTGACAGAAACCCCCGAGGACACTGTCAATGTAGTCTATCAGTATAGTTACAAGTGACACGTCCTCTCCTCTGCAGTGGCTCTGATGCTGCTGGGTTTTCTATTGTTGTGTTCACTCTTTTCTGGCCTTGACCTTCAAATCGTCAGCTTTGTGTTTTTTACACTAGAGTTTGCTTTGTTGATTTATCTGACCCGTGAACTGCGTTGGCTGAAGAGACAAAAATAGCAGCATCAAATGACTGTACATGCAAGAGACCTATTCATGCAACGTTTGAGTGGCCATGGTGTTTTTGAGTCAACTTTCACTTGACTCATGTTTAAGCAGGCAACAATACAGTCTTGTCACGATACTAACATTTCAAACTCAATTTCAATACTTAGCAATAAACTCAATACTCATTATTGATTTTGATAGCACAAAATGAATTAAAACCACTCTTTCTTTAGACAATAGAATGTCATTTTTTAACATTAAATCTTAGTACTTTCATTTATATCAGCCTGCGGTCTTATACCTGTGTGATCCCTCAGTCGTCCAGGTAGGGTCCATAGTGGTCCATGGATATACACTAGTCTATGTGTCTTATACTTGTTCTGATACAGCTCACAATCACTCTAAAGCTATCCAGGAATGTTCATTTCTGTCCTATGAATGTGACTTTTTAGTATCAATACCTGCACAAATGAGTATCTAGTTTTGATACAAGTTTTAGTATGGGTTAGTATCTGATTTTCAATACTTTTGGCAGCCCTAAACAATAATCGAAATATCATGATTGTTAAAAGTCTTTGCCTTTATTAGCCTTTATTCGATTACTGATATTTTTACAGCTACATATCCACAATATATCTTGAAAAAAATCTTGTGCCCTATAACGTGCACTGGTGGCATCCCCTGCTTGTCTCAGTGAAGATGGACGTTTACAATGCTGTGCTCAAGAAGGGATGTAACAATAACCAAAAATACTGTGATGTCATATTACCAAAAGTCTCACAATCACATTATGGGCTGTCACAATATTTTGAATTACAAGCCCCTTTACAGCAACAACTAAAAACAGTGAAGAAATAACTGTTCTTAAGCACTTTTAAATCTTGAGATTATTACAGCAATGATTCATACCAACGGCAAAGCATTTTAAAAGAAAGAAGTATATAGATGCAAATCAAAATCACGTCTTTCCTGAAGAAACGTCCTGTATTTCCCTGAAGTGAAGTAGGTCCAGAACAGTCACATGTGCCTCCACACGTGTAATAGTCCTGCTATTCCCTAATGCTGCCACTCCTTCATAAACACACACATCACAGAACAGACGGGCTCCTCTCCAGCCGCTGTCACTCCACTGCTCCGTCCGGATCCTCCATTTCACATAAACTAGCCCTGAAACTAGCTCATGTTTGATTTAAATGACTGTCTGTATTTCTAACTAACGTCTAATCACTAGAAACGTGAAAGTAAATGCGAGTAATTTCAGTCACTTATGTTGAAAGTTGGCGCTACTGTCGTCTCCTACTGCACATGCACACTCACTTGAAATCTCGTCAGATGTCCCATTCCCATGGATCTGGGATCTGGGTTTTTCAGCGCTGTTTGAGCCGGTCATGGTCCTCTGTATGTATGGGCAAGCCTCTAAAACAATTTGTTGGCCTGTTGTACAAGCTCATGTTGAGAGTGTGGCGCGGCATGGCCTCCGTAGCACAGAACAGCAACACAAGTTACGACGTTCAGAACCGTGCTTGATGCAGTCTGCTCAGTGGCCAGTAGGGTGTACTAAAGGACAGCATGACTTCAACCATGGTTCAAACAAGTAGAAGTGAAGGGAAAACAGGATTATTTGGATATAATTCTTAACTATTTAATCATATTTTTGACAAGCAATGATTTTAGATTTTAGCACTGTTTGCCTTGATTGCCCTGACCGCACGCCCCTGGTTAAAACGCTATTATTGTAACCTGATTTGAACTTCACTCCAGTTTTTACACCCTCTGCTGCCTACAATAATATTTGTATAAGCACAAAAATTATGATTGATCGATGCATCTTATCTGAGAGTATTTCATCTACCATATTTTATACACCAGGATTTTACACATTTTGAAGGCAGTGAACTATTTAATATTTAATGAAGCATTAAAAGTCCATTGATTTAATTAAAACACATTACTACACAGTACAACAGTTAAAATAAATGTAATAATTATTAGTTAAGACATGCTAGATTTAAGACAATAAACATAAATGTACTGTTGGAAATTAGCCTCTGGAGATAATATGTCATATTCACATTTGGTTTAATGTGTCATTAAAATCAGTTTTAATATGTTTTAAATACAAATAATTATGTTACTCCAAAAACCGTAGTCTAAAAGCAGTGGTGAGGTTGCCTGGCAAATCCAGAATGATATCTCTCTATTTTTATACAGATTGATATCAGTCTGGTCCCCACATCGTCCTTTGCGTCTCAAGCCCGGTCAAACATGATCGTGCAATATGTTTATCAAAGACAGAAAAGAGAAACATGATTAAAAAATTTAAAAACATTATTGTTATTAAATGTATAACCATTCTGGAACAGATAGAGAGATGGTAATTCATTGATTTGGAAATATACATAATCAAGCCTGTTTGTTTCCATGGAAATGTAATTGATATGCATGGGATTTTTCAGTCTGACATTAAACGTATCTTGCATTTATTAAATTATATAATGCATCAAAAACATGTTGTTCTTGAAAAACATTCTTCTGTCGATTTCCCTGGTGGCATTCCCTGCTTGTGTCAATGGAGATAGATGAGTTCAATGCCATACTGTGAAATATACCATGTTTAGCAATAAAATCTTCAAAAACTTACTCAGTGAACCTTTGAATAATAGGAGGATTGATCTCTGTGCACTGTGGGCATGTGCAGACCGCTCGGACCTTACCCCCTCTTTATTTCAAACCTTCTATTCACACGTATGATAAACTATTACACAAACAGCCTGTTATTCAAAGCGAATGCACTTACACATGAACAGCGCACAAACGAGCCACTGTTGTTTTAAATAAGAGCATCATTATAACACCCAGAGCAACATTACAGACGCCATTAGCAATAAAATAATAATTCCAATGAGTAAGCACTGCTCTGTAATTAAAGCTCAAATTGAATGGCTTTTTCTATTATAGGTGTGCTTTGGGTAATTTGCGAGAGGTGGACCTCAGTTAGCTGTTTTGTGCGTCGATTTAATAAATACAATTAGAAAGAGACGGACCAGATTTGGCCGTTTTCCAACTAGAATTCCCATGTTTATTCTTGCTGTTGGTAGTTTTCAAATTCAAGAATGTGATGAGATCATACTCCCAGATAGGGTTGTCAGAAGTATTGAAAATCAGATACTAATCGATACTAAAACTAGTATTGAGATAAACTAGATAGTAATTTAGTGCAAGACCACATGGTATAATAAACATGATTATACTACTTATAATAATACGATTATTTTGTGTTGAAAATTACAATGTTGTCTAAAAATAGCTTTTAAAATGATCATTTAGGTATCAAAATCGGTATCGAGTATCATGTCAAAATGAGTTTGAAATTGTAATATCGTCACAACAGTCCCAGACAGAGGGCAAGAGACAGTTTTTCCTATTGATTACATTGTACTTCGTGAAGTCTTTGTCCTCCGTGAATTCTATGTTAATAGAGCCATGCTTTTGTTGTGAACACAATTTGACAGCAGAATGTGTCTGGTGATGGTTTATTGGCTTAAAAACTGTGTAGGTGGAGTCCGGAGTTTTATCTATGACGCAACGATCAATATCTGAATGGAGCATTTATGAGTGTTCAGAGAAAACGCCTTTGGATTAATGAAAGAAGCGTGAATGAAAGAAAATACAGCTCCAAGTATATATTTGATGAGGGGACAACATTTTAACATGGCTAAAAGATAAAAAAAAGTCAATTTAGGATAATATGTGTTCTTTAAGGACTCCCCGCGCCGGCTTCACACTGTTACCATCAGGCGAGCGTGTGATGTGTTTTAAATGTGTCTTATGTATGACTTTTATGATGAATGTTGTTCCTCGGCAAAGAAAAATATCTGTCGCCTGCTGTCGTCTATTTATCTCTCTATCAATCGATCTAAAATGTATCATTCTTAAACAGTGTTTCAGGTTTATACTTTTGCAGCCCTGTTGTGCACTCTGACATATAATGAATACAGCTACCAGCATTTGTGCCACTTAGAATAGGCACTTTTCAGCAATGTGCTTCTTGAGAGCATCTTATGGCTTTGATGGATGAAGGTGTCTCTGTGGGAGTCTCCGCTAATACATGGCCCAGGGGCTGCTTTCTCTCTGCTGCGAAAAAATAAGAAAAAATAGAAAAAGTGTTTAAAGGCACTGTACCTGATTTTTACTGTCTTAAAAAGTGAAAAACAGAAGTAGTTAATTTGTAAAAGTTTTGGCGATGCAAGTTATTCCTCACTATGCATTTGGAGCATTGTAATTATCCGCCGCTTTTCACAACTCTCAGACACCGCTTTTGCCACGACGTAAAACTAACAGCAACTAGCATGCTAACACACACTTCCTGATAATCGGACAGAATGCTTTCTAATCAGACGCAGACAGCACGCAGCGGATTTATTTTGACCTTAGGAGCCGCTTATGCAGTAGATCTGTTCTGGGGCGAGACAAATTGTACTACGGGTACAGGCCCTTCAAGTGACATAGTGTTGTGTTGGAATTCGTTTCAGGTTTGGCGTTTTCCACTTGGGCGGTAGTGAAAGGAGCACTTTGTGGCCGGGAATGACGTGCAGAGAGACCACAGGCGCAGGTGAGACAGACAGCCTAAAAGCTTTTCTGAAATAGATTTGGCTCGTCATAGTGACACATTTAACTCATGTGGCGAGACAGGTCAGCAGGGCAGCCTGTTTATAAAGCTGTATGTGCCCGCTCTGCTGTGCCCGGCTCCCTGCCACATGCCCGCTCAGCTCAATATGGGCACAGCTCATTCTCGGTCATATTATTCAAACTGAGGTAGGCAGTTCTGGGGTCACCATGTTTACAGCAGATCTACACAGTTGTTAGAGTCACCACGGTTACATGCACACAGAACCCCGAGACTGTTAAAACTCAAACTGTCTAAATGCAAAGAACTGCTTAAGTGCATGTATGGCATCATCACACTGTAGATTATGAGTTAGTTAAAGGTCCTATATTACGCTATTTTCTGATCTTTGTTATAATGTTATATCCTCATCAAAAACGTACCCGGAGTTGTGTTTTGTTTCATTCATTCACATATCTTTAACACACACACACGATGCATATTTAGAGTTCTTCTCTCAAACAGAAAACCCTGTTACACCTTGTGATGTCTTGTGGTAATACAGGAAGTGCTCCACTGTTTTTTTTAAACTCCGTACATCTCACTAGAATTCTTGTGGTAATACAGGAAGTGCTCCACTGTTTTTTTTAAACTCCGTACATCTTCACTAGAATCATTTGGATGATTGCAGCTCTGGAATTGCCAATCTCTACTGAAATACAGATAAAAGGTAGCTGTTAACTTGAAAGCTACTACTACATGACATCACAAAGTGCAACAGAGCATTTTGAGCTCTGGAGATGTAAACAGAGAAATAAACCAGGGGTACTCAAACATGTGTGGATGAAACAAAACACAACTCTGAATATATTTTTGAGGAGGTAACAGCATTATAATATGGCTTAAAGATTAGTTATGCCATACTGTGGAATATTATAGCCAAAGGAACAACATTTCCATGGAAACAAACAGAAGGAAGCCCTCCTCTAGACTAGATATGAGTCAGTTTTGTGGAGAGGCAAGTCCACTGAGAGTAACTCATGTCAGACTCATGTTTTTCTGTATTTTTCAGTGCTATAAAAACATCCATAATGAAAATGCATGCTTTACTTTAGTCTATTTTTTGGTAAAAAGTTACATATTATGGCTTTAAAAGAACTTTAACCAATAAGTTTTATAAGGCAAGTTTGTGGAGCCAATTACTAACCAATAGTTACCCTAACCAAAGTTTGAACATTTGTCTGTTATTGGCCAATGGCTGTTTCACCGTTTGATTTTCTAACTTTCTGTTGGTTAAATCAATAAGTCTGTGAAGCCCTGCGAGGCGACTACTGTTTTGATGTTGAGCAATACAAAAATAAATTAAACTGTAGTTCAAATATATCTTCCAAAAACTATAAATCTCACAGAGCTATACAGGTCTGAAATCACAACATCATCAGATTCTAAAACGTGAACGCAACCTACGGGGACATCCATACGCTTATAGATAAAAGCGAGCCTACAGAAAAAGCCTCCTCAAAACACCATCTCTAGTACCATTTCCCCTGTGTGGTGTTGTGCAGACTATCCATTTTCAGGAGACGGTGGTTCAAAGCATAGACACATCATAAGAGTCAACCGTCACGTACATGTCCAGACCGCACACGGGGGGAGGAGGGAGCGCTGTAAGCCCACTCGGATCTATCGGCGGTCTCCCTGCGGTGGGCATTAGGGCTGCCGCTGTTGCTCAGATACAAAAACACTCCTTTGTGTCTCAGGCCATTACATCCATAAACATGAGAGGCCGTCCAGGCGTGTTCCAGGTCACACAGGGCAGGTGATGAAGAAGATGGTGGTGGAGGTTTTTGGGGAAGAGCGCTGGTTGTGCGCGTGTTTCTGTAAGGCTTGGGTAGCAACGTGATGAAAACATTTTATATTTGTTAGATTTTAAAGAGGGTATTAATTGCTAATGCATAACATATTTACATCAGCATGTACCTTATTCACCTTATTCCGGAAGTTGCCGTGGGCGCCGCCATCGTCATTTGGGTTGCATTATTTTGTATGGGGCTGGCGATTTTGAGAGCAAATAAGTTCTGTTCGGATTACAGAGCCGTTATGAAGCCTCCCAGAGAATCGGTGAGGTGTTGACTTGTGGGCGCACATGAATATAGAACATTTTACACAAATCGACACTACTTTATATCATATTTTTGAGGCAAAACTTTTCCCAAATTCACCGTTGAAAATAATGGGATTCTCTTTTAACCGGAAGACCCAGCACAAAGAGTGTTTAGAGGCAAAAGAGGGCGTGGCCGAATAAGGTCAGTATAATTTTGAAGATGCCATATTTGAGGGAATAACGTTAAAACATGGTAGAAAAAAAAAATAATAATAATAATTGCATAATACCCCGTCTTGAGTTGAGATCAAAGACACTACAGTTAACAACAGTAGTAGCTAATAGAGGCACATTTACAGATATGTGTAGTAAAGAACACATATTATGCAAAATTGGCTTTCTGAGGTTTTAACCATCATCAAAAACATACCTGGAGTTGCATTTTGCTTCGTTCGAGCTTAATTCATTCATCCATTAATCCATCCAAGTCGCCTGAGCACTCAAAAATGCTCCGTTCGCATTTTTCCCATTTAGTTGTGTCACAGATGAAACTCCGGACTTCCTCCATCACCATTAAAGCCCTTAACTGTCACAAACCACCAAGAGCTGGTTCTCCCACCAGTGTGAGCCAAATGGATTAGATGTGCGATGGTTGATCTGTAACATTAGACAAAGTGGTATTAAAGGTTTGGGGCTTCAGAGGAGGCAACGGGCTCTCGGGCATTGTATCCCCTCATACCTGAAAGACAGAAGGAATGAGAAGTAGAAAAGAGTGGAGGGTTAGAGGGGCATGTAATGAGAAGATGGAGAGAAAAAGAGAAAGGAAGCGAGTGGTATAGAGGACAGGAAGAGGAGTGCATGAGGTGTGGTTCTGCTTCCAAACTTAAAGAGGAGGTATTACACTTCTATGGGGTATTAATTGCTAACATATAACACATTTTTGATCATCATGTTACTTTGTATCGTTTTAACATTGCTAATAACATAAATGTTTATTAAGTTTCAGTTTCGTTCTCGTTGTGCGTTCGTCCCGCTAATGAAACTACTGCACATCGCATCAGGTTTGTGAAGTTGTAGTGTATTGTTTTGTGTTCTGCTTTTGCTAACCGTAAGGGGGGTCTCAATAATGCCCTGCAGAGATCACAAGATTGTTCAAACATGCACGGATGATACATAAAACTTCTTCAGGCATGTTTCTGATGAGGGAAAAAATGGGAAAAGCATGGTAGAAAGCTCCAGTAAATCAATTTTGCGTAATACCCTCTCTTTGAGATAACCAAACTTATCTTCATTTGTTTTAAGAATTACTCCCTGTTATCTGTTGAACAAATGGACGCTGTAGTCATGTTTGTCTTTCTGTAGCTTTGTCTCGCCTGCTTAGCTCAGTTAAGTGTCACCATTGGATTTATATATAAAAAAGTCTATAGGGTGAGCAGTGAATTTTATTAATAAAAATGTATTTAATCAGCTTTAGTATGCAGCTCCTTTCTGTAGCCGGCTTAGATCCTCGGTTGAGATCAAAGAGGATGAATCTTATCTGAGCAGACATTGCAGACTTGCAGACTTTTGAAAGCACCGTGCAACGCTGTCCATACTGCTGAGGTCTGTGTATTTTTGTTTGTATTTATTGGGATTGTTCATATGGGAGTGACAGCAGTACCCGCACTGAAATACTACTTAATTCATACAGAAAATAAAGAAAGAAAAGTTTTGTGGGATTTTTATTTTCATCAAACAATGTGACCCATTATGTTCGTTACGCAATAGCCTTTCCATAGATTTCCCCTTGTTAAATCAAATGTGTTTTCAATATGTTTCTTTCAATTTTTTTTGTTATATCTACATATAACATTCATGATTAGATTAAGCTGTGACGCTCTCTCCCAGATCATGAAAAACACCAAGGACCCCTATGGCTTGTCACTCCCAATGAACATGTCACCACAATCATTAAAACAGTTTCAGAGGGTGGATTTGCTCAAAATGTCTTGGGTTTCCAAACATTCAATATTATATTTCATAAAAAAACACACAGAAAAAAACAAAAAACAAAAAAAAACCCAACAAAAAAAACCCCAAATACATAAAAACAACATCAAATGCTGATGAAAGCATAATCATTAGACAACAGCAGATGAAGATGCGAAGTAATCATGAAACCATTAATGGAACTTTCACAACACAAGAAAAGAACATCCTGAAATGGAATATTGATCATTAGTTTTAGATTACTTTTTGACACAATGGGAGGAATTGCAAGTTTTTAAACAAGAAATTGATTAGCTGTTTTTTGGGGGGTTTTTTGGGGAGAATGTAAGAACATCAATTTCCTCCATCATTTACAAACTTGAATAGAATTTATAAAGCATCCAAGTTGAATGCTGAATATAGTCTAGTTTGGTTTCACAGCAACAACAAACCATCTCATTCTTGGTACATGGTGGCAAAATGGAAAATATGTATGTATGAAAATAAAATGAATATTAAACCAATAATACATTGTCTAAGGTAGCAAAGCTGTTATATGAGACTGTATTAGTTATAATATACGTGGTGCAAAAGCCTGTTCCATATATGATGACATTTGTTTTATTCTTATATGTTATATTCAGTAAAAAGGCCCCCTTGTCCTGGTTCACAGTCCCATGGGCATGTACATGTATTTCAGTTGTCACTATTATCCAGTGGAAGTGCTTATAGTCCTATATCCCAGCAAAGTTAATTTTCTTTTGTGCAAGATGTAGTGTCCTCTAGTGTCTAAAACAGTTTTACAGGATGTTATCAGATCTACAGAAATTACAGAGAAACGTTTTTCAAAGCTTTCAACTATAGAATACCTCTAGTAGATAGATAAATGTGAAATCATCTTTTATAAACTATTAACCATGTTATAATGTTTTCACTCAACACAAATGTATTTTAGTTGCATTTGAATTGATTCATGCATGTTTAAGTAATCCTGTATTGTCTTCAAAGCTTTAGTGTTCAGCAAATGTCAGTTTTTACTTGTGCCCTTTTCCCATCCACTGCTTTGAACTGACTTCCGATTATTCAAACAATTCAGACTCAGAGTCATACCCAAATGTTACAAAAAAAATAAAAAATAAAAAATGTGTAGCCATTTTCAAATAATAAATCATAAAATGTGCTACTTACTACGATTAAATAAAACTATGAAGAGACGGGGCCAGTAGGAGAGAATCAGTTCTGCAGAGTCTATGGACTAGTGTTTGGTTTGAGATCAACTGTGAACAGAATGTGAATTTATAATTTTTGTATGTTATAGCTTACTAGGCTACTGCCAGAAATAAAGCAGAATATGTGATATATCTTCTTAGTTAATATTATGGTAAAAACTGCAGTTCAGAGTGGCTTGACCAAAGCTAAATTCTAAATGCAATGGGTGAGAATACCCTTTACACCGCTACACCTCTGGCATAGGTTATCACTGAATAGTTTCATTCCACAACTGAAAAATGATCTATTATGACATGTTGGTGTTAGAATCCATCTTGTCCGGTCAGTGACTTTTTGCATGTACCGAGCTGTCAGTCAGCAGACACATTCATTGCGTTGTACGTCCTCAGAATTCACAGTTGATATCGATAAACTGCCAAGTGCTTGTGTGCATATATTTCACCTGAACAGTTACAGAACAGAAGAGGTGTGAAGGAGAGAGTCAAAAGAGCAAGTACATCGATCATCATGAGTTTAATAGGTTTACTGTGTTGGCTGCGCTCGGAAGACCTACTTGACATTTCCTGGAATATTCTGAGCTTCCTTCACCCGAGGCATGTAACGTAACCCCCTTTGAGCTGCTGTCTTCCCCCAGCCCTTTATTCAACATATCAACCAGCTCACTTTTGACAGGAAGTTAAGACTGTCACGAAATCCGGCAAGTTTTGCACGACTTAGTTTTTGGTTGTGCAAAAAGTTGGCTTCAGTTGTACATGACATTTGAATTATGCTATCAAAAAGGAGAAATGTGAAGTTACATAAATGTTTATACAGCAGTAAATATGTTGTTGTGGGAAAAGACTCCGAAAAGGCACTGATTAAGGGTGAAGCAAAGACGAAGAATTTATTTCTCGCAAGAAATAGGTCCAACAGAACGACCAAGAGTATACTCCCCAAAGTCAGACCTCGAATGTACAAATCACCAAGTTTATATACTCTGAGATGATCAGACGACATACATTTCAAAGTGAGAATATGACAACTCCTACTGAGGTGTTGCTGTGAGCTCCTGGTGGCATTCGGGAGCTGGTTCACCTCAGGCTGTAACATATGCAGTTAAAACAATATAGGGTGTGATACACTCCAAAGGACACAGGTCTGAAACCAACTGTTTGGTCTGATTGCGTCTATATCCAAATACATTACAAACACATCTTAACAAAGGAATAAAAGGGTTTACACAAAAGGTTTTCCTAACACTGTCTTTGACTACCAAACCAAATGAGTTTTGGTTACAAGACCAAGTGTGTTTCGAAAAGATAAAATAATCACACAATATTTTAATTTCCTTTACAATGTCACCAATAAATGACTAGGGATAAAAAGGTCTTAATCATCCCAACAGAGACTAACTTTATCAGTACTGCAAGTCCACACGGAGCAACTAGAAACTAGTTATTAAAGGACATTTCAAACCAGGAGTCAGGAGCGTGTTTTAGTTTGAACCTTTAGCTCCGTCCACTTAGTCCTTTCTGCCACTGTGATATTGCATCATGACACAAAAACAACTGTCTGGGATAGTACCACTCTTTTCTTTAGTCCTCCAGGTACTGCCCAGTTTAACAGCTCTATTTGAAATGCGGTTGTGGGCAGAGTTTAGGTGTTAAGTCTCGCTTTAACCACTTTTTTTTTTTTCTTTTTTACAATTAGTGCAATTAGCAATATGGCACATCAGAACCTCCTCAGTACAGTTCTGTGTTGTACATCCATGATTATATATGGTCCAACATTCCCCAATGGACCAATTACCACCCTATTGTATTTCTCATGCTGATCTCATTCCAGCTCATTTCCCCCCCCTTTTTTTTTTGGCACTTGATGTCACACACCACGAACAGTACAGATACCTCCCTGACAAATATTGTACGACACACTACTACTCAAACGTTTTGGTGCATGGCCTGGAATAGTATGTGCCATCAGGTTTAAAGCGAGCGGGGGTGAAAGAAGCGCTCCGTTGAAGGGCAGTAATTGCGTATTCAGTGCCGCTGTGCCTCGGCGTTCTCTCTCAAAGGGGAGGATCTGAGCTTTGTGCCAACCCATGACTGGCAGCATTAATAGGACCACTTAAGCTTCACACATCAGCAACTGCTTGTGTCACGTATAAAAGTGTCCTACCGCAGCAGAGGAGGGGGAGGAGGAGGAGGGGAGCGCGCAGAAGTGGAGAGGCAGAGAAACGCGAAACTTGTATTAGGCTTTATTGTGCTGTCATGAAATATCTGTTCCCACCTCAAAGCGAGCTGGTTTTCATCTCCATTTTGGCGTGGTGTGATTGCGAGTGCACGCGCGGCGGGAGGGGGGAGGGCTCGCTTCATCAAAACTCCAGCTGGCGCCTTCAAAAGGACGCTTTTAATTTTCTATATCAATTCAATGTTTGAATCTGGGTGCTTTTCAGAGCCCAGCGTGCCAGATCAGTGAGAGCTACCCATACAGCAGCTGAAAAGGGGATTGTGTGTGCTGTTAACTAAACTAAATGCATTACAGGTGGAAACATGCGGTATGTTTACTGTAGATTAGTGCATTATGTTTATGGTAATGGACTATAGCTAGCAGCCTCATGCACTGTTGTCCCTGCCGTGTGGAAAATTAGGAAGAATACATTTAATCCCGTTGAATATATAAAGTACGCACTGTGTTATATTGCAAAAGAAAATTGAGGAGTGTTAACTGGACAAAGGAGTGACTGCGTTTTGCCACTCATCCAAGTAGCTTCTTTAGTTCTGACAGGGTTCTGCCTTAAAGTGGGGGCATTTTACTTCTATGGGGTATTAACTGCTAACACATGACATATTTAGATCACCATGTTACCTTTTATTGTTTTGAAAATGCACCATTGGCCAAAAATATTGCTTTTGTTTTTGATGCTTTGAGTCTCCCCTATTTTTGCTCTCACTTCAGAGCACTATAACAATTCAAATCAATTTATTTTTGTAAAGCCCAAAATCACAACAACAAGAAAGTTGCCAAAATAAAGTTAGAAAATCAAATATTGATCAATAACAGACAAGCAGATTAACCATTATTATCCATAGAAAACAAACAAATGGATAACTGCCCCATCCTTAGAGTCTCCTTCTTGGCAAGGAAAAACTCAAGAAGAACCACCAACACAATCAGTGTGTATCCCGCTAATGAAACTACTGCACATCGCATCAGGTTTGTCAAGTTGTTGTGCACAGTTTTGTATCATGATTTTGTATATTTATGGAGAATCGTTGTGTGGGAGCATGGATGACGTAGGCTGAGCATTGGACAGAATTTTATTTCTAACATAAATAGGGCTCAGGAGAGATGGCTAAAATATTCGAACATGCATGGCTGATATCTAAAACTTTAGGCATGTTTTTGATGAGGGAACAACGTTACAACATTTTGAGTAATACCTCCTTTTTAAATATCTGTCTGAAGAGAGGAGCAAACTAAACTGAAACCAACACACCTCAGTTGTCCACTGAACTACCCTAAGGTGTGAGTCATATTTTGTATGATTGTTAAAGCTCATAATGGTTCATCTAGCTCCTATTAGCATACCATCATAAGATAACCTTTTGTTTTCTTTGGGACTGAAGATGGAGTTGTAAAAGGGTGACGAGTTGTACCTTAGCCCCCATTTCTGTTCAGAGATGGATTGTCTTTTTTTATAAATATAGCCTCTTTGACCCCTCTCTCAAACTACTTCAACTTATTTGCTAGGATCCGTAGGGGAGGTTACTGGCTGTAAGATGGAGCTGTACGGCAGACAGAAGCTCTCACGACATTGGCGCATTTTCTTATGGAGTGGTTGCTTTGTTTCTCCAACGCACTGCTGATTGCACGCTTCACTTCACTGAAAGGAGAAGACCTCATTGCTTTGTTTGTGGCTCAGAGTTCTGTCCTTCGAATGAACTTTTGCCCAGATGACAGAATTCAATTTTCTTTTGCTATGGATCGTACCAGGACGACTGAGGGATTACGCAGACATTGTGTTATGTTTTCTTTTGTCTGTTTTAAAGGTGGAGTGTGTAGCTTTTCTGATGTAGGGTTTGCCAGCTGCTCCATGTTCCACAGTATGACATTAACTGAGCTGGGGGTCACACAGTGATTCTATCTTGGTAAAAAAAAAAAACACAAAAAAACAAAATAAACTACTGAAAACACAATGAAATGTTTTGCTACTGGAAATTAAAGTGTGAGTTAGGGAATTCCTTTACTGTACTTTACTGTAGGCACTGCTCTGTCTGTAGCTGTGTTACTCAAGTTAGATTTTAAGCTAGGTAGCATTACCCAACAGTTTTTCCTTTTTTGTTGGAAAAACAAACATCTAAACGTGACCATGAATGCTCATATTGATCACAGGCTCCTAAAAATATGTCGAATAAATCCATTTCGGGTTTTTTTTGTGAGTCAGACAGTCAGGTTTTTTTTGGCAGTATTTGCTAATGTGTGCATTAAGTCACCATGGAAACTGCTGAACATTCCTCCATAGACATACATGTAGAAAAGTATCAATATTGAACAGACCAGAGCAAACAAGCATTTGGACTACTCTGCATAGGCTGTATCAAATTCGGAAATGATTTAATAGACGCATTTTGTTTAAATGCACAACTTTGCCTTTTTGCTGATATATCCCTGGGGTAAGACACATTTTTACAACTGCCCCACATTTTTATGAAGTTGTATTTTTATGAACTCCCTCTGTTATTCTCTAGGCCACAAACTGATAAAATATGAACCAGGATTTTATTGTGATTGGCAACAGAGAAACGGCTGGTTAACAGTGCCTCCAGAAGTATATTAGACGCAACCTCATTTGGCCCAAAGCTACTATAAAACAATCGCACTTTACCACATCAGGCTTGGATAAATAGCTTAATGTGCAAAACAATGTGAAAGAAATTGAATCTAATTTTTCTTCCCAGATAGATATTTTGTATTCATTGTAGCAGCATGCAAAGTAGGCAAACTTAAAGATAGACTATATGTAACTTTTCAGGGGGATAGTTAATGCCGCACTGTTGAATATTCCAGGCAAAGGAATATCATCTCAATGGAACTAAGCAGGTGGTGAGCCCTTCATCAGGAAATTGCAATGTGCACCTTTAAAAATTGTTTTGCAGTAGCACAGATTTTTATTTGTATTTGAAAAAAAAAAATGTCTTGCCCCAGTACAGAGATACTGTATAAGCAGCTCTTGAGGTCAAAATAAGTCAGCTGTGTACTGTCTGCATCTAATCATAAAGTGATTTATTGTCTGAGAATCAGGAAGTGTGCTGTTAGAATGCTAGTTGTTGTTAGCGTTACCCCTCTGGCCTCTGAAAGCTGTGAAAAGTGCTTATAAGCTCATCGCTGGGAATAAATAGGAGGCTTGGAATATGTAAGGTAAGTAAGGAATAACTTTAGACTACTGCAGATTCTTTAAAACTAGTTCTGTTTTTCATGTTTTAAGAAAAAAACAGGTACAGCCCCTAAGTTAAGTATTGAGTAACAGTAGCATCGCCTCACTGTTTATACTTACATGGCTCAAAAAATCTGATAATTGGAGTAATAACCTGTCATGAATCCACTCTGTCCTCGTGTCTCTGTGCTGTCTTTCCCCTCCCTTCTGTGTCTGTACCTGGAGCTGGGCGGAGCCTCTGACTACACCCACTGCACACCTGCATCGCACCAAGCAATCAAGCTTTCTCCTGGGAGTACAAAGGAGTCGAGGAATCCGCCACACGTTGCCAGATCGTCTGCGTATCCTCCGTGGTACAGTTCCGCTTGGCTATTGTCTTGTTTTTGATATGCTCGCTGTACTAAGTTTGTTTTTCCTTGTCTTGATCAGATTTTGCTCCCTGGACTATCCGTGCTCCTCCGCCTCCGATCCTGCTCTCCACGACCCGTACGCACTCCCCCGCGCTCAGCTTAGCCATCCACGACCAGCTCCTGAACACCCCCGCCGACCCCAGCCATCTACCATCTACTCCGACAACCTTCCCCCCCCCCCCCACCAGCTCCTGACCCCCGCCCGCCGACCCAGCCATCTACCATCTACTCCGACAACCTTCATGCACATTTCTTATTTGTAAATAAACTCTGTTAACCTGCCTGTCCGAGTCTGTATCTTTGGTCCCTCCGGACGTTACGACATAACCAAATAATTCGATCTGATAATTATGTGAAAACTGACGTCAGAAATCTGATAAGCCAAAACACCAGGTGCACCTGTGTCAGCTCAGCAATGGATTTTTAACAGTGGCATTTGGAAGTCAAAGTGGACCCATTTTTATAATAATGCTTTCAACCTTTTACATTTTGTGTGAGAAAGATCAGGAAGAAACCAAATTGCTCATATTGGATTTTGCTGTTTACATGACATTTCATAATTGGACAACTTTGCTAATCAGATTTTTGGTACACGTATAAACGTAGCCACTCAGAGCACACGATTATTTCCTGAAATTTCAAGCTTTAAGAGTTGTTTTGTCTAGTAAACATGCCGTCAGCCTGCTCATTCTCTAGAGCCCTCATTTATATGCAGCTAAAGTTACTAACAAACTGTCTACATATTTTAAAAACGTGAAAACTAATTTATTTTAAACGGTTTACAGTCATCCAAAGTTATTCCGCACTTACCTTATGTATTTCGAGCTTCCTAAGTATTCACTGTGATGACTTTATAAGCTCTTTTCACAAGTGTCAGAGACCAGACGGTCAAGCTAACAATATGCTAACGTGCACTTCCTGATTATCAACAATAAAAACTTCATAATTAGATGCAGACAGGACATAACGGACTTATTTTGACCTCAAGAGCTGCTTATACAATACAGGGTGTCCATAAAGTCTCTTTACAATTTAAAATAAATGTATTACAAAGGCAATTGATAAGTTATCTTAATCAGACTTGTTCTATTAGTGGCTTTCAAAGTTTTTTACCTCATTTAATACACCTCTATATGGGCACCATTAGTCGCACGAAGCACATCAAGTACTCGATTTCTTGCCATGTTCGCTGTAGCGTAGCCTTATCAGTGCTGTCACATCTGTTATCTTTTGCTTTAGTTCAGTAATGTCCCGTATCTTTGTTCGATACACAATAGTTTTGTTGAGTCTGCTTATCTGATTTTGTCTCAATAAACCATGATACACATTGCGCCTTCTCTTGAGGAGTAGCCATTTCTTAGTGGTTCATTCAAAACGATGCCTCTTTAATCAACAGGATGTCTGAAATACAAAAATGCAATGTGATTAAAAACTTTTATAACCAGAGTACAATGGAACGAATCTAATTAATATATCTTATCAATTGCCTTCGTAATGAAATTTTAAAATTGTAGAGAGACTTGGACACCCTGTATATTTGTACTGGGGCAAAACATACTTTGCTCAAATACAAAAAGGAAAAAAATGAAGTACAGGGCCTTTAACTCATCAACATATATAACTATGCATTTGCAGGCAACACTGATGAAAAAGTATCTTAACCTTCATGTTTCCACATATTGATTCATTCTCAAATGATAAATGACTCATCAGGATGGCTTCTTAAAATAAATCTATTCATAATTCAGCCAGTTTTTGAACAGCTCTCTGAAATGAACAGATCCCAAAGATTCGTCTCCCATTTGAGAGCCATAAATCCCAACTCTAATATCCAACATGGCTTTGTTTACTTCCTGATATGGGACACAACTCATTATATAGTAATCTACTCATAAATCATAACAATATACACTATTGATTTTTACTAATGATGCTTCCTGGCCTTTTGCCTACACCGGGGCTTATACAAATCAGTGCGACGAATACATTGTTATTGCTATTAACTTTGCTATAATTACTCTTCATTGTTTTGGAGATCAATCATCCAACTTCCTATTTACTTTATAAGTTCTTGTCCCCATTTGACTCCCCTATGCTGAAATATGTACTTTACGCTCACAGTTTCCATGGTAAAAATATTGTGTTGATACCAACCTCAATGAAAACAAGCCAGAATCATTAAGAGAGATGCACAGCTAGGAGCCTATTTTCCTACCAGCGGCCTTCGCACTTGCACTTGTGGCGTTGTGTGGTTAAATCAGGCTTTTAAATACAACTGGCTGTGTTCATAATCAGCCATTGTTATTATATTGAGGTTTAATTGTGACTAATATTATTGTTTTAATTAAGATTTTTTTGCAGTTGATTTGCACGTTATATAAGTGGCACCATGTTTTCTTAGTGCTGGCTTTATGGAGGTGAAGCTGTGGGTTCATTTTCACACTTGATATGCGCAGGTTGTGAGAGCCCTGGGACGTTTCAAAGTGTATGAAAATCAAAAGGAAATAAGACTGGGTTTCTTCCTTGTGCTTAAAGGTACAGTATGTAACTTTCGCGAAGTGGCACGTCACCTTCCTGAAATACAAAGTTCTTCAGACAGGTTTTATGACATACTGTGGAATATTAAGGCCAAAAGAACAACATTTCCATGGAAACAAGCAGGAGGAGGTTCTCCTCCAGGCCAAATAAGTGTCAGGTTTGTGGAGACGTAAGCACGCTCACAGTAAGGACACATGTTTTTCAGTGCAAACAATGTTTTTCTATTTTTGGCTATAAAGTTACATACTGTGCCTTTAAGTAATATTAAATAACTTAACACTATTCTCAGGCAAAAACAGATCAAGATGAGGTTTTTTTTTTTTTTACAAGTGCTTTTCAGTCAATCAAATGGGCAGTGCTTCCACGCACTAAATGACAAGACTAGAAGATGATCAAACCAGGTCTACATCAGAGCTTATGCTGAGTTCATGTGGTCCTCTGATGCTTGGGTTTCCGAGAAAACAAATACAGATTCCGACTTGTTTGCGATCATGTGCTTTTATCTTGAAAAGTCAGGATTGTGATGTGACCAAAATTGAAATCCCTAAACCCGCTCTTTAACAGCTCATAATCTCACCAGCAGGATTTGTTGTTGTTAGCCTTGTGCAAAACTGTTGCTCTTATGATACGGACAACTGACAGTAAACCCGTATACGGTCAATTAGTCAAAGAGTTCAGGTGACATCAGGTGTAGAAGTCGGGCAGCTTGTTTTCACCATGTTCCTGAGTTGTTTTTCCAACTTTTGTGCACATTCATGTGCATTTTTCAACTCAGAAAAACATTTTGCTGAGTTTGCGACGACCACATGAACACAGCGTAAACTATGGGACCAAACCAGGTTCAGCTAGGCCTGCATGTATCGACTTATCGTTCAGTATCTGTTAGATGGAACAATATTTTTGGGGGGTCAGTATTTATCGTGGGTGCTTTTTCTTTGCACTACTGGGAAATTTGCGGTTATTTTTTGGCTATATGGTAAGATTTGAGCCGTAAAACGTTGAATTAATAACTTCTGTAACTCATTACAGATTCAAACTATGTCCTAAAGTGTTTCATTCTGCCATTTTTAAAATTGTAGCTCATGTTTTAGGCGCTCCCTTAGGCCCCGGGGAAGACACAGGACACGCTGGAGGGACTATGTCTTTCAGCTGGTCTGGAAACGCCTTGAGGTCCCACTGGAGGAAGTGTCTGGGGTGTGGAAAGTCTGGGAGTCCCTGCTTAGACTGCTGCCCCCACAATCTGGCCCTGGAAAATGAATGAATGAAATTGTAGATTTAGAATAGTTTTTGAACTTCAAAATTTGTTATTGTGATAGGCAATATTTATTTATTTTACCTTTATTTAAGCAGGATGTCCAGTTGAGATTCAGAATCTCTTTTTCAATAGAGACCTGGCCAAGTAACAGCCAACACAATCAATACAAAACAATGAAATCACAAAATATCACATTATAAAACCATTTGCATCTCTCAGGAAAAACATACACATGTCTCGGTCACCACACTTTTTAAAATTTTCTTGAACTTATCATGTGGCACCATAGATTCCAATTTAAGATCTTTCAATACAACAAACAGAATGTTAAGGCTTGGATTAAAAGTCCTTTATTACAACATGTCTGCAGCAGGGCAACAATCAGTGAAATGACTGGGTAAAGTTTAGTGCAGAAATAGCTCAAAGCTCCCTCTCTTTCAAACAGACTCACTCACTCTCCAGATTTGGCTCTACATCCACATATACTGGCACATATTAGCCCATTTTTGATGCTCTGCCATTTCTGCCTGTGCATTATCTAAATGTCGTCATGGGGATTACTATAATATATACTGCGTTTGTATATCTCTCTATATAATTTTAGAATCATATATTGTCTGTCAGTACTATCGCTAGTCTTTCCTACACTGTCTCAGCACTGCTCGGCCCCTCCACAGTCTGTCACTATGGGTAACAACATCACGTCTTTTACAAACATACTCTTGTCCTGTACATCTCTTAACACAGTGGTCAACCGTGAAATGTCACTCCCTCTTTAGTCTCCCTGCTTTGGTGTTCCTCCCTCCATTACCATGTGAAACAGACCCTCCATACATTCATAATTCATGCTACATGTACAATAGCGGTAATGTTATGTATAGCTTTGAGGATGCGCTAAAGCTCCCGGGACATTTGAGGCGTTCCAGGTGGGCAGGAGGAGAGCGGGAAAACAAACAGTGGACTTTGATGAAGACTCTCTATATGCAAAATAATCCTGCTCGTCTCCTTTGGGGGGGCACTTGCTTCCGTGGCATTTCTCAGACTGTTAAAAGCATTGTCGTGTTGGGCTGCTTCACGCCTCCGATGTGTACACTATAGATTGGGCAGTGGCAGAGCCGGAGCTGCATGTATAAATAGACTGTCTTAAAAAAGAATGATGTGCAATTTATATTGACAAATAAAATGTTAAAAGGTCCAGTAAAGTTATACATTAGCTTTTAAAGTTATGATATGAAGTCTTGCTGGTTTAAAACAGAAAGTACAAATACAACTGAACCTGGGCTGCCAGTGCCTGCATATCAAGGACACACACAAGTTTTTCTCATTCTCATTTTATGGACAGGCCATGCCTCATGTGAAAGCTCAGAACCTTCAGAATTCACCCACTGAGCTGCAGAGGCTGCACTAGCACTTATTAATGATTGGCTGCAGGTGCTGGAGTTTAGGTAGTGATGATTTAGATTAGAAAGAGGCATTTTAGGTTTAAGCCAACTGGATTTTAGCATTTGAACTGGCAATCCAAATGAGAGACTCAGTTGAGGCTCATTCTGCTTTCTGATTGGATAACAGTCTACCTTGTGCCTCAGAACACATAGGTCATGCTTGTACATGTTACATACCCTATAGCCTGGTTGTGTCCTTGGACAGTGATGTGACATTGGTAAAATTTTTGAGGAATGGAGTGCAAAAGGGGGCCGGCAGAAAGTGCGCACAAACTGAAGTACAAGTGATTATTATTGCTATAAGAGAGTAGCCTATGTATAGAGAACAGAAGAAGCATTGTTTTAAATCATCACACACAAACGCTATCAATCTCTGCAAAAAGTGCACGTTATGAAACCTGTGTTGTTATTAGACCTGAATGCACGGTTACACATGGCCTCACCTCCCCATTGTGTGCCACAGAATCAAATCATTTACATATGACATATATACATGTATGATATTTTTAACTCTCACCAATCCACTTTTAAATTATCATTACATAAAATAATCATTTAATTAACACAAATATCAGTTAAATAGTTTGGTAGACATTTAAGTACAACAAACAACAGTGCATAACATGCAAAAATGTAAAAGGCTAAATGTGCCTGTATTCCTGTGCTGTAGGTAGCAGGTGCCATTCAGTAAAATGCAAAATCACAAGAAAATAATTGCCAGCACAAAATGTGGCCAGTAAGTGTCGCTCTCTGCAGTACTGAACACCAAATAACACATAAGCGATTACGCCAAACCAATAGGCCTACAATATAAAGTCGAGTAACAGAACAATAGAACGATTGTCTCTGAAACAGAACAAAATCACCTATTTAAAGAAAAATTCCATTCTCCTCTCTTTCATATTAGCAAAGTGCTCAATAACCCTGTCATAAAATGTTTAGCTGGTTTTCAAGTCATCCACAACAACAGAGTCTAATGATATTTTTGCCAAATTGACAAGTGTATCGTGCCCATATGTGTTCCTTAAATAGGTTTTGACCCTTTTGAAGCAGGAAAATGAGCACTCTGCTGCTGTGCTTGTAGCTAGGCTTGAAAGCATAAGTTGCAGCAGTTTGTGGACCTCTGTGAGAGCATTTTGCAAGTCATCTTTGTTGAGGGGCTGAAGTAGTTCTATGGGTGGCTTTTGGAACAATTTGTTGTTGTACAATGTGTGCAGCTCATATCTGAGTCTTTACTTGTCAAAAAAGGGATAGGTTCTGGTAAGCTGTGCTAACTCAGTGCTGAGGAAAGCCATTTTTTTGCAGAAAGATGCTCCATATTGGCAAATCTCTGGGTCATGTGCATAGCACTGCTGTCAATCACTTCAAAATAGAACTGTCTGAAAGTTGAAACCATGTCTACATACCTTTCTTGTTAACCGTGGTGCACTCCTCGCTCCACGTCCTCCCAGCTACAGCGAGATCGCCTGCGTCTTGGCACTGGTTCTCCAGCTGATTCAGCTGTTGCTTCATAAACCCCAGTGAATGTCTCGTCCGTCCTGGTACTTTTCAGAGCACTGATAGTACTGTTGATGCAACCCTGACATATTTGTATATCCACTGTTTTACTTGAACTTGAAAAAGGGGCTCTGTGAGTCCAAATACCCTCTGAAACACTCCAAGCAAAATCATCCAGCTTGTGTTTCAAAGCCGTGCTCAACGCAACTGCCTCCTTGTCCCATCCTGGCTCTGACATTATTCGCTCAAAAGCCACACTGAGTGATGCGTGTCTGTTGTGGATAGCATGCATGGTGCACCTCCTAAAGTTCCACCTCACAGCGGCGCCCCCAAGTGCATGCACGCCCCGGTCCCCCTCACACAACAGTGTAGTCCGATTGCATAAATGTGAAAAAAAGCTGTGGAAGGCATCAAGGTCTGCAAAAAACAGTTTGGCTGTTTTGATTTTGTTTGTGCCTTGTGCCAACATTAAGTTCAGCTTGTGTGCATAGCAGTGGATGAACAATGCATTTGGGCACTGCGCTTTGACCAAGGCCTGCACGCCGCTGTGCTGTCCACTCATACAGCTCGCTCCATTGTATGTCTGGCAAATAAGTTTGGCTGCAGGGCTGGAGTTCTCAACTGCTTTCATGGTAACTGATGTGATGGCCTTTGTGATGTGATGGCCTCTATCTGAGCTAACATCGAAGAAGACAAGGAAACATTCACACACACTGCCTTTGTCATTAACATGTCAGACTATTACAGTAAGTTGACCTTTGTTTGAAATGTCTGATGTGTCATAGACTTGAACAGGAAAGAAAGGGGAGATTTTTATTTCTTTATCCATTTTGTCATTTTGCATTGTGTTCGCCGTATCACTAAACAACGCTGATGATGCCAAGTGATCTGCAAGAGTGCTGTTAAACTCTGCAATAGCATGCACCAGCACCACAAAATTGACCCTGTTTTTGCTGTTTGCACTCTTGTTGTGCCCCCGAAAAGCCTTCTCTTGGCATGCAAAGTATGATGCTGTGACTATTAGTCTTTTTAGAATCTCCCAATTCTTTTTCACTTACTTGTTGTGTCTCTTAGTGCTCAGGCTGACAGCCACATCCAGAGCCTCATCTATCCCTACTCGGCCAAACAGCTTCAGCTTCATGGCACAGTTGATAGACCGATGAGATTTCCTCTCAATAGCCCTGGACAAATTTGGCAGGTCGTTAAATCTAGTGGTACCCCAGGAGTTAGTTGTGGAGCAAGAGTCACGATCAAAAAGAAGACATGTCCAGCAAAATAACTGCTGCAGTCTTGTACTTGACATGAGCCAACTGGTGTAGGCATAAATTTCACTATTGAATGTCCGAAAACCGCCCTCATATAACACGCACAGAGGGTATTTTTAGCGATTTTATTTGGAAAATAATTAAAATAAATGGTAGCCCAAACAAATAGAAATATGATAAATGTAGATAACAGTAAATGCCAGCAAAAATAAACACTTAAGACATACATTATTTAAGATGACAACTGATGGCTTCCATTTGCATTTAGGAGGAAATGCAACTGTCTTTGGACAAGACCCATCACCATCTTGCCTATGTAAGAATGATGTGTGAGAGATTGGTGGGAGTTGAGTGTTCATAGGTGCAGATTGGTAGCAACGCTTCAGCTAGTCTACCCCAGGGCAACTGTAGCCTCAGAAGCTTCTTAGTTTAACGTAGTAGAGTGTGGGGAGAATGAATAATGCATGGCATTGTTAGCATCTGAAAAGTCTCTATAAAAGGCTATGTTTTTATGCTGTGTTACGTTGCATTCATGCTTGTTTGAGTGATTCTGCAGTCCATGCTCAGGCCATTTCTTCATATGCCAGACAGACATCAGTTGAGTTGAGTTTTATGTATCAGATGAAATCTTGTGATGAACGTCATCCCCTGCCAAAATATTACAGTCAGACAAAAGTTTTCTAGTGTCAAAATGACTTACAATAAGTACATACAGTGGGGTAAAAAAGTATTT